>CM074454.1:17310239-17582739 GCA_037101425.1 Elopichthys bambusa
TTTGAAAGGAATTAATATTTTTAGTCATCAAGGATGCATTTTATTATTGTTTTACTGGATGCATTAAATATTTTGTACTTTTTACTGTATTTTTGTTCAAATAAATGTTGCCTTGGTTAGCATAAGAAACTAACATTAAACATATTACTGACTCCAAACTTTTAAACGATAGAGTATAGCTGGCAAAAATGCCAACAAAAACCACTGAACTAAGATACATGTCATGATACATACATGTTTACAAATATTAAGCTACAATTAAAGACCGAGATGCCAAAAAAAGAGAATTGATTTGATATTTTAACAGTTTCAATTTGATTTAAACTATTAATACTTGAGAAACACACTGGGGTCAGTATTTTTAGATCCCTATGTTAAAGCACACACTCACGCACACACATATATATAGACATAACATTCAGCTGAAGGAGAGAGGATCACAAAGCTAGTCCTGTTTTCGCACCTGCTGCTTTGAACGACATTAGGGGCAAAACCAAGACACACACACACGCACACAGCCAGCAAATTGAATCACCTCACTACATGAAGTTCACAGTGAGTTCTGTTAATTGAGGGAAAGAGGAGCGTGATCCACAGGTGAGCACTGCTCAATGGTGCACCTGTGTCATTGTCAACGTCACCTGCCGTCACCCTCTGAACTCCGACCCCTGACCTGTAACCGTAGAGCTCCCGTTTAGGGTCTCGGATAGAGATACAGACCTTAAGGCCATGGGAATGACATCTGGAAATCCGCTATATCTGTTTACCGCTCGTAGATGGGTAACGCAGACGCAACGAAACAAAGCGCCGAACACTAATGAACTCGGACAATCGCTTCAAAGACGCATTCGGAGAGAGAAAGAAAGGAAGGAGTTTTCCTACAGCTGTAGAAGTCATCAGGGTGGAAGCGACAGTGTCATTAGCTCAGGGCTGTCAGCGGCCCTTTAAGACTGCCGGAGGTTTATTGTTGTCATAATGAGTGGTGACGGACTAAAAGGGGAGGTGTGTCCAGGGAATAATCCGCTAGTCAACACCCACATTATAGCCCTAACAAGCCGTCTCGCACAGTCAAAACACACACATGCATTCTTTGACCTTTGTTTGCACAGAAAGGTGCTAAATGGGCATGTCATGTTTGACGTGTGACTGTGTATGCAGTGTGGTCTCTTCCACTGCTCTGAGTCCAGTCATACTGGGAGGGTAGAATTTCCAACCTTTAGTTCGGAGTAATGTAAATATTCTAGAATAAACAGTCAATTATGAGTGAAAGAGAAAGCAAGAAAAAAAAAAGAGAGAGAGAGAGAGGGAAAAAAAGAGAGACAGTCTCTAATTATCTGTCAGTTAAATGGTGTTATTCATTAGGTGTAAAAAATTATGATAAAGCACAACTGGCAATCTGTATTTAAATGGTCCCTTACTAATAATATCCATTTACAAATAAAAAAGAACAGTATACTGTTTTGTTTGACCTCTGATTTTCTTGCATATTACCCCAATTCTTATTACTGTAATACATACATACATACATATATATAAAAGATATAGTATTTATGTTGTAAAGTATACATCATGGTAGCATTTGTTGTCATGCTTTTAATTTATGCAGATCTGAAAAAGTGAAATAATACTTTAATAAACAAAGTATTTTTATAAAGTTTTTTTTTTAACTTAATATAGTATTTTTAGTTTATATATTTAAAGTATTTTTATTAAGTATTTTTAAAAAATACTTAATTGAGAATCATTGTTGGGAGTTATATTTGCAATTTAAACGAAAAAGTGAAATGTCAGGAAGCATCTTTTTCATGCTTTATATTATCATATAGTCACAGGATTTATTAAATCCATTACTAGTATTACTAATGCTTTAAAGAACTGCCTCTTGTTAGGGATATGAGAAAAAATACTAACAGGATGGAAAGTGAATTAATTGGCAATTAAAATAATATTCCCAAGAAACACGCTTGATTTGAGACGTTATGATGAGAGAAAATTAATTTATTGAAAAACTAAATTTTTCCATGTTAGAAAAATCCTATATCACATTAAATGTGATATTAGAAGGAATAATTTAAAGTATTAATTTTTTTGTTCATTCATTTATTTTCCTTAACATTTTATTTTGCAAATGTAATATTTCAAATATTTAAATATATAAAGTATAGAGACATAAAACTGTAGTAGGAGTGAAACCAAGTGTATTCGTCCAGCCTTTGAATTTTTGTATTTATTTTGTTTAATCAGCATTAAGGCTCATTCACACCAAGAATGATAATTATAACGATACCTATAACAATCAAGTTTTAATAATTGTTAAACTAATTCTATAATAATAAGGAAGTCCATACCACAGCTATAACGTTAACATTATCATTGGAATCACTTCCAAGAATGTTTTTTTTCCCGCTGACGAATGATAAAAAACATTGACAGCCAATCAGAATCCGCCCGCTTGAGCATTTAAAATGGCAGACAATGTAAATGAGGTGCGTGCTTATAATAAACAAAACATTATCGACCATTGTTGGACACTAATATAGTTATGTTATTGTGCTTGGTGTGAACGGGCCTTTTTGTCCAAGATAAAACAGGGGTTCAACAATGTCATTTTGCAGAAACTTACTGTACGAGTCATAACTTGAATTAAATATTTAGAGTACTGATATGTAGAGTACAGATGTAATGAAAAGCATTTGGTTGGACATCTTTACTCCATCAAACTATTGACTTGTTATATCAAACCTATTTACTTATATAAATAAGCATATATCTGTACATCAGGTTTTTGTAAGTGTGTCTAAATGAAGGCAGTTGCTGATAGACATTCATGTTTGTAGCTCCGTTAAATGATCCTTGAGGTTCCACTGTGGGCAATCTCCTCTTGTTAACATTAATCTAAACATGAACTCACACACACACACACGCAGAGGCCAGCAATCTATGAAAATCACACACACAAAAAAAAAAGTTAGATATGGATTCATGTCTACTGCATGTTTCCACTCCTAATCCTGTCACTCAATACTGTGTGTGTGTGTGTGTGTGTGTGTGTGTGTGTGTGTGTGTGTGTGTGTGTGCGTGCGTGCGCGAGTGTATATTTTTCAGATTTATCTCATCTGTGTGACACCTTACTTAATCCCTCTTTTCCTGCATGGACAAAAACAATGACATTTTTTAAATTAAATTAGTTTTAATACAATTTTAAATGTGTTACCACATAATATTCACAATGTTATTATGATGGTAATATCCATGGTATTACTTAATGAACCATGAAGTACCACATAATTACCATAGTACATGAATAAGGTAATTCAGTATAATGCATATTAAAGTAATATGGTATCATCAACTGATACCGTCACTGTACCATGGGCCCACCACAGTACTTTTTTGTAAGTGTAGCCTTAATGCCTTATTGTGCCGATCAATTATTACCACCCCCCAATTAACTGAAATATATTTCTATCATGACAACTCATAGCATGGTAATGTTATGACAACGTTAATGTATTTGGTCTTGGCAGAATAGATCTGCTACGCCTCTGCTGCTGATACTGTTGATTATTACTGTTGCTATAGGTTATTGCTGCTGCTGCGGAGCAAAAATGAAAACTCTTATTATTTATTCACCCACAGGTGATCCAAAACCCATTGTTATTTTGTTTTGTTTTTGTGGAGCACAAAAGGAGAATATTTGAAGAATTTGTACAGCTCATTTCTACAGAGACAACTTTAGGTGACCACATCTGTAAAGCTACAAAAAAGTAAGTAAATAAATAAATTGTTGTTATTAAATTATTATATATTGTCGCTGTCAGATGGAAACATTTCTCCAAAAATTTCTCCAAAAATGCTACTTTTCAGATTTTTTTTTTTTTTTAATAATAATTAAACAATATTGTCAAAGTTGATATTGTGGCTTTTTATATGGTCAGATACCTTGCATGCATCATTATATTATTATAACTGTACTAAAATCAAGCTGAAATGGAGTTACAGGATTTTTGACCAGCGAATTACGTTTTGCCCGTCATTTAAACTGCAGCATCTGAGTGTAAAGTTTGGTGGAGGGGGGATTATGGTGTGGGGTTGTTTCAGGGCTTGGGCTTGGCCCCTTAGCTCCAGTAAAAGGAACTCTTAATGCTTTAGCATACCAAGACATTTTGGACAATTTCATGCTCCCAACTTTGTGGGAACAGTTTGGGGATGGCCCTTTCCTGTTCCAACATGACTGTGCACCAGTGCACAAAGCAAGGTCCATAAAGACATGGATGAGCAAGTTTGGTGTGGAGAAACTTGATTGGCCTGCACAGAGTCCTGACCTCAACACCTTTGGGATGAATTAGAGCAGACATTGCTAGCCAAGGCCCAACATCAGTGCCTGACCTCACAAATGCGCTTCTAGAAGAATCGTCAAAAATTCCCATAAACACACTCCTAAACCTTGTGGAAAACCTTCCCAGAAGAGTTGAAGCTGTTATAGCTGCAAAGAGTGAGCCAACTCCATATTAAACCCTACAGATTAAGAATGGGATGTCATTAAAGTTCATGTGCACGTAAAGGCAGGCATTCTTTTGGCAATATAGAATATATATATATATATATATATATATATATATATATATGTGTGTGTGTGTGTGTGTGTGTGTGTGTATTCGTGTTTGTCAGATTACATGTAACAAGTTGCCTGCATTTGCCACTCCCATCGGCAGATTTGTGGAATTGCGCTCTCACGCTCATTTGCCCCGTTTAGTCAATCTGGCCCATAGTGTTTCTAGAGTAAAGAACATGTACTTATTCAATAAACCAGTTCTTTATTTACTTTGCATTGCAAACAAGCAGAGGCAGTCCAAACTGTGTGCACACCGTCATTCATGGTAGAGGTGGGATGAAGTTATGAGATTTTACATAAAGTTAGAGGATACAAGTTACAAGGTTTAGTCAATAAATAGCTTTTTTTTTAATACTATTCACTGATTAAATATTTGCAAAGCTCACAGAAAGGTGTAAAGGGGAACCAATAGTTTGTATAGTGTAATGTAAGACTTGATTTTCAACAAGCACCCTGCAATAAAGCTCATCTGGATAGAAGATCTCACAGAGATAGCAGTCTCTGTGTCCTCACATGTCTTCAGGATGCAACCCCCCCATACACACACAAACCTTCCTTCCTTTCCCCCTGACACAAGTGACTGAAAGTTCTTCAAGATGTATAAGGTATCTGGTGTATCTATTGTTTTTTTTCCTTTCATGTTTGGTAAAATGGTCTCAATTTCACTGGTATTATGAAGAAGATTAAAAACTAAGGTGTTGTGAAAACCCACTCCTCTCCCCCCAAAACAGGTGTTGGTGTAATAAAAATTTACAATCCTTTTGTTCTGGTCTTGGTATATAAAGTAAAGTGCAAAGCAGTCATGTGGGATCTTCTGTAGCCAGAAACCCCCATACAGTGATGGACAAGTGTCTTAAAAACACTAATCCACCACTGAGTGTATATGCAATTGTTACTCCTAGAGTCATCTTTGAGCAACTTATGTTATGCATTTATGCACATCAATTAAGATTTCAATTTCTGACTATCGCTGCCTTAAATAAGTTGCAGTTTTTGTATCCAATGTTTAAGGTCAGAACTGACGAGTTTGTGTCCGAGAAGAGTACTCAGTCGGCCAAAGTGACTTTTCTAAAGCGATACCGGGACTGCAGTGAACGAATAATTGAAGATATAAGGTAATCAAAATAATCAAAAATCTAAATTAATGCATAACCAATGATTAATTCCTAATTGGAAACACAACCTAAGAATAATCATCATTTGAAATTGGAGTCAGATTAAATGAGTGAAATTAAGTTAACTTCACAGGGGTGCTGAAAAGACATACACGCGTTAACCTTCGCCCAGGCCGTCGGATTCCGTTTTTGGGCCGATGGGGGGGTTCCCTACAGTGTATATATACCCTTAACAACAGTGATTGAATGATTTTGAGATCCATTTTTTCACATGGAGGACAACTGAGGGACTCAAACACAACTATTAAAAAAGGTTCAAACATTCACTGATGCTTCAGAAGAAAACACAATGCATTGAGAGTCGGGGGGTGAAAACATTTGAACAGGATGAAGAGGTCCACATTTTTCTTATTTCGCTTGAATATCTTTTTTTTTTTTTTTTTAGAACTGCACTTCGGAAAATACTTCCAAATGTTTTCACCCCCCATCTATTAATGCATCATGTTTTTTTCTGGAGCATCAGTGAATGTTTGAACCTTTTTTTAAAGTTGTGTTTGAGTCCCTCAATTGTCCTCAGTGTGAAAAGACGGATCTCAAAATCATTCAGTCACTGCTGTAAAGGGTTCAAATATGCAAAAATGCTGGAAAACTGAAGAATCTGCAGGAACTGGAGATTTTTTCTGAAGAACAGAGCTCAGTTTAACTGCTCAGGACAAACAAGGGACTCATGAACAACCATCATAAAACAAAAAAAACAGTCGTAGATCATCCAGGTAACCACACACAGTATTAAGAATCAATGGTTCACATACTTATGCTATACAGCTATTTTTTTTTTTTTTTTTTTTTTTTGTCTTGTGGATTATATGTAAACATCTTTTATGTAAAATATCTTACTCAGGACAGTACTAAATAATAATAACATGCATTTTGTATTATCTCTCTTACTTTGTTAAAATTATTAACATTTTCACAGATTCTGCAAGTGGTTCACATACTTTTTCTTGCAACTGTACATATATATACAGATGCTGGTCATATAATTAGAATATCATCAAAAAGTTGATTTTATTAATTCCATTCAAAAGTGAAACTTGTATATTATATTCATTCATGACACACAGACTGATATATTTCAAATGTTTATTTCTTTTAATTTTGATGATTATAACTGACAACTAAGGAAAATCCCAAATTCAGTATCTCAGAAAATTAGAATATTACTTAAGACCAATATAAAGAAAGGATTTTTAGAAATCTTGGCCAACTGAAAAGTATGAACATGAAAAGTATGAGCATGTACAGCACTCAATACTTAGATGGGGCTCCTTTTGCCTGAATTACTGCAGCAATGCAGCGTGGCATAGAGTTGATCAGTCTGTGGCACTGCTCAGGTGTTATAAGAGCCCAGGTTGCTCTGATAGTGGCCTTCAGCTCTTCTGCATTGTTGGGTCTGGCATATCGCATCTTCCTCTTCACAATACCCCACAGATTTTCACACAGCACCCCATATTGACAGAAAAACACAGAATTGTTGACATTTTTGCAGATTTATTAAAAAATAAAAACTGAAATATCACATGGTCCTAAGTATTCAGACCCTTTGCTGTGACACTCATATATTTAACTCAGGTGCTGTCCATTTCATCTGATCATCCTTGAGATGGTTCTATACCTTCATTTGAGTCCAGCTGTGTTTGATTATACTGACTGGACTTGATTAGGAAAGCCACACACCTGTCTATATAAGACCTTACAGCTCACAGTGCATGTCAGAGCAAATGAGAATCATAAGTTCAAAGGAACTGCCTGAAGAGCTCAGAGACAGAATTGTGGCAAGGCACAGATCTGGCCAAGGTTACAAAAAATTTCTGCTGCACTTAAGGTTCCTAAGAGCACAGTGGCCTCCATAATCCTTAAATGGAAGACGTTTGGGACGACCAGAACCCTTCCTAGAGCTGGCCGTCTGGCCAAACTGAGCTATCGGGGGAGAAGAGCCTTGGTGAGAGAGGTAAAGAAGAACCCAAAGATCACTGTGGCTGAGCTCCAGAGATGCAGTCAGGAGATGGGAGAAAGTTGTAGAAAGTCAACCATCACTGCAGCCCTTCACCAGTCGGGGCTTTATGGCAGAGTGGCCCGATGGAAGCCTCTTCTCAGTGCAAGACACATGAAAACCTGCATGGAGTTTGCTAAAAAACACCTGAAGGACTCCAAGATGGTGAGAATTAAGATTCTCTGGTCTGATGAGACCAAGATAGAACTTTTTGGCCTTAATTCTAAGCGGTATGTGTGGAGAAAACCAGGCACTGCTCATCACCTGTCCAATACAATCCCAACAGTGAAGCATGGTGGTTGCAGCATCATGCTGTGGGGGTGTTTTTCAGCTGCAGGGACAGGACGACTGGTTGCAATCGAGGGAAAGATGAATGCGGCCAAGTACAGGAGAGGATCTGCAAGGAGGAATGGCAGAGGATCCCCAAATCCAGGTGTGAAAAACTTGTTGCATCTTTCCCAAAAAGACTCATGGCTGTATTAGATCAAAAGGGTGCTTCTACTAAATACTGAGCAAAGGGTCTGAATACTTAGGACCATGTGATATTTCAGTTTTTCTTTTTTAATAAACCTGCAAAAATGTCAACAATTCTGTGTTTTTCTGTCAATATGGGGTGCTGTGTGTGCATTAATGAGGAAAAAAAAAAAGAACTTAAATGATTTTAGCAAATGGCTGCAATATAACAAAGAGTGAAAATTTAAGGGGGTCTGAATACTTTCCGTACCCACTGTATATGTATGTATGTATATATATATATATATATATATATATATATAAAGTTCAGTCGTGAAACCCTTCCAAGCAGCTGATTGGTTCACTTAAAGCCAATTGGTTGTCTAATCATTCTGTTTTGTTCTATCTACATAACCAATTTATTCCTGACTTTAAATTGGATCAGTTCATTGCAGCGCACCATGGGATTTCACTTGCCCTTCACCTTCCCCAGCACCACCTGCTTAGATCTGCTCTGGGGGGTTCGCCCTATGTTTCCTTGCAGCAGCCTAAATTCACTTCACTGTTTTCATGTGAATTTAAATGTATTCTCACTCATCCAGCAGCATCAGCAGCGCAGCAGATCTAGTCCGCCAAGACTAAGCCTATGTACATTCCATGTTTATTAATAAATGCTGGTTAAATTCATTCCGAGAGTTGTCATAATTGAAATATATATAAGTAGATATGAGGTTTCCGCCTGACAGCGATAATAATATACTGAATTTCAATATTTTCAATACTTATTAGTGTTTCTGAGTCCAATTTCTGTGTTGAACAAACCAAAATGTACTTTAAAAAAAGTGTGACTTTTCTTTTTTTATGGATCGTAGCAGATGTGTTCACTATGAACTTTAAAGCTTCTTCAAATGTTCTACTTTCAACAGATAAACAGCTCCTGAACAACCTGATTCACAGATATTTAAGGGGGCATTCATATATCCCACTATTCAGTAGTTTAAACTGTAATATTGTTCAAAGGAAACAGATACTGAGGGCCAGTCCCTTCTGCAGTGGTGTAGGATGTAAAGGCCAAGACAGCTGTTTAGGGGGGCTTTGGGTAGCATTAAGGGGAGACCCCTTATGGTCCTGCAAGGTTGCGGTGAGAGACCCCTGGTGACACGTCGCCCTCACGTGTTGGTGTAAGCCGATATTGAGGTCACATCCCAGCCTCTAGCTCTCCGTCTCTTTTAATAGACTAAACACATATGTCTCCCTCTTACTCTGTCAGTCTCTCTCTCCGCTCATAATGGCTCTGTCACTAATATGTGTATCTAATGGCACTAATGGAAAGTGACAATATGGGACAGGCACACATAGGCCACCTAACCTCAAGGGGATTCTAGGCCCTTGAGGACCCCATCGACTGTCACTTCCCACACAGATCAAAGATCATTGGGGAAAAATGAGCAGCTACTTCATTTAGAGTAACAAAATGTGAGAAGTCCTTTCCCATGGTAAAGCTCTACGAGGTGTTCTGGGTGGTTGCCACACTGTTGCTAAGGTGTTCGGAATGGTTTTTATGATGCATTTCAGTTGCAAGTGGGTTATTTGTATGTGTTGATGATGTAAACAAAATAAGACGCCATAATGACACATCAATGTGATTTTCACTGATTAAAATTAAGCTAAAATAAAATAAAATTAAAGATGAAAAACTTAAACTTAAAAAAATGTACATGAAAATTAGAAACTGAAATAAATTTTAAAGTAAATAAATAAGTAAATAAGTAAATAAAGTTTAAAGCAAAGGGGGAAAAAAACTAAAACTGAAATAAAAATAAATTAAAGCTAAATATAAAAATGACAAAACCACAAAAAAAAATTACTAAAACTTAAACTATGAAATTCAATTGAAATGTGAAAAATAAAAATAAAATCTAATACAAAATATTAATAAAATAATAGAATAGAATATAAATAATACTAAAATAACACCGCATCAGAAGCAAGAAATTGAATTGAAATTTAATATTGCAAGAAATTTTAAGGGCTAAAATTCTCACAGAATGTCTTTCTACTCCATAGTTTGGGTATGAACTAGAATATTTTGTTTCCAAACCTTAAAAAAAATATATTTCTAGGGTTTCTAGTGTTAAAAAATAAAATAAAAATAATAATAATAATAATAAATGTAGCAAACTTGCTGGTGAATGTATCAGCTTTAAAAAGTGTTGGGTTTGTTGATCGGAATGAAAGGTGATCCTGCCTGTGTTGCCAGAGTTGTTAAAATGTGATTAAGAGGTTTTGATGGTGGTAATGTGGCCACCATAAAGCAAATGGGATGTGGCACACACACACACACACACCACAAGCTGTGCTCCTGACGATGAACTTGGCCTTCCCTTCGCCATGTGGAAACCTAACACTAGCCCGAGCAGACGGTTGAATGACAGAGGGGCTACAAGGGTTCTTGAGGGTCCACGGAGGGGGAGTAGATGGGCGGCTGAGAGGTCTATGGGGACCCAGAGTGCATTTCAAACCCATCAGTGTCACTTATTTCGCTAAGTGGTGACATAACCACCATCACCACGAAAAACCCTGTGGGACAGTGGAACCGGGCCTAACCAAAGACTGACTATACCGTTCAAGAATGTGGAGACAGAGAAACAAGGAAAAAGAGAATCAGACAGATAAAAAATAAAAAAACGAGATGGTACATTCTACTAATTGGGTGTAAAGAGTACCTGAAAACCATACTTAAGTAAACTTGAGTCACCAATTCCAATATGACTTGAGTAAAAGTATAAGAGTATCTGATTCTAACAGTACTAAAGTATTATTCCTCGTACTGAATGTAGGCTCAAAGAGGCACTAGTCCTCGACACCTAAGAGACATGCCATTGAAAAAAAATAAACTGTTGATAAAACTGAACACCTCAATATTGCAATAAATCAAGGTCGACAGACACAGCCACAACAGTTAAACATCTACAAACACTCAAGTCTTAGTTAAAAGTGCTCAAAAAGGGCATAAGAAAACCGATATCCTTCAAAAAGTTAATATTAAGTCAAATTAAACAGTCAAAGTCTACTTGCACTGGACATGCTGGTTTCGGCCAACATCCATGTCCTCATCTCATATATGAAACACCTGAGATACACAACTACCTGCTAATGCAATCACATTCACGTAAATTAGCCATGTTGACAAGTTTGGGTGAGTAGGAGCAAAAAGCTCAAGACATAGTACTTTCAATGGCCTGTAGATGGCGATATCACTTCTTTTTGTAGCAGAAAAAAACTGCTGCAGAAAAAGTTAGGTGCCATGCAAAATGTAACAAGTAATAGAGGGTATGCACGTGATGGCACCGTTGGCCAGAGTGACTGTGGTTACGCCCTCTGAGTGGCAAAAAGATGATTTCCAGCGTGAATGCAGCGAAAAACACACAAAACACATCTAAAATGGGAAAGAGCTTTGCGATTGACTGTACAAGTAGATTGACAAGAAATCTGAGGTATATTTTTACAGACTGCCGAAAGCTACAGAAAAGAGAAGCAAAGGGATCGCTGCAATTGACAGAAACAACTGGACTTCAGGCAGCAAAATGTGAATTAGCGGTTATTTTGTGTCGATATGTTGAATTCTGAGGTAACATCATACCCTATATATTGTATTGTTATATATTGTATTAACAACTGTATTGATGTATTCACCATCTTATATTCTGCATAATTGGATGTTTTTACATAAACACTGACAAAAACTATACGTTATACACTAAACTTTACGGAGCCCTATAAGTTTTAGGGCTGGACAATATGACGATATATATAACATTGATATAAGTGATCACCTGGATTTAGACCTACCTATATTGTTTTTATATAAAGCATTCACAGGCAAATTCCCCGGCGTCGAAAACAGGCACAAATGTCAGGAAACACAATTCCTGGCTGCATGTCAATATCCATGGATCACTGGATCTTTGGTAAGTTGTAAGGAACACTATATCTCATCCAACCTTTAGTTTAAACTGTTAACCTTTTTTTTACTCATGTTTTCACAGTTGCTACTCAGTCCGGCTGAGGGGGCATGTTCCGGTTCCGGTGACGTCAATGCATACCCTCTATTGCGTTGCTCATTACAAATGTATTGGAGTAAAGAGTACATAAACTTATTAAAAAATATAGTTTTCATTTTCAATATAGTATTCATTTGCGATACGGTTTGGAAAATTTTCAACCCTGTTAACAAAATTTAGGTCAAAATATTCATTTAGGGCTAGCTATTTTGGGACCAAATATCAGTTTGTAGTTATCAAAACAAGTATTGCTGATAAATTAGGGAAAAAAATGTGTTTAATCATTTTTGTCTTACAATAACTCCGGTAACAGGGTTAAATGGTTTGAACAATGCAGCACACACTACGATTTGCATAAAATCTGAGACAATTGATTGAGATTATTACCCACCATACTGACCATGTAATTTAACAGATTAATTCATCTGTATTGTGACGTACATCCAAATGAAACGGATTATCGAAAAAGAATAAATGTAGAGTGCAGACTTGGTTCTATCCATCAGTTGACTGGATGGAGGCAGATCGGATGAATGTGAGCTTGAGGTTAATTGCAAGAAAGAGGCGGAGTTTAAGCCGATTAAATGATAAATTACATTTTGATTAAAAAAATTGGGCTCCAACAAAATTGTAAAAATGAATCGTATAATAATAAGATGCATTTAGAATTGGGTGAATTTTCATAACATTCCATACTGATTTAAAGGAATGTCCATTCAATTCAATTGTTAAATAAAAACTATAAAACAAATGCTTTTACTATTTAAATATTACAACTAGTAATATCAAAAACTATTTTTACTAATACCAATTCTATACGTTATCAATTGTTGGAAACAGTTTTAAGATGATTAAGACCGATTTGTGCCTCAAATAACCTTGATATTTCCTGACTACGACACACACACAAACACAAACTTGGAGGAAGTGAAGCAGTAGATCAGAATGACTTGCTGATTGTCCTGTTTGATGAAGGTTTCGCTTTGACTCTTCCTCCCCCACGTTACAGAAAAACACGTCGACTTAACTGAGCTCCAAGAATGTTTTTCAATATTTCATTTCACTCCGTTCTTGGTATTAAGGGACATGATTCATTTTTATCCTTACTAAATGCCAGCACTGCATCACAAGTAACCACATGCACAAACACAGGTTGTTTCACCCAAAAAAAGTGAGAATGGTACAATTTCCACAACACACCTACACAACGTTCCTCTTTCACAAACTAAAATTTATGAATCAAGCTTTGAACGATCCTAAATCTATCCTGATTCCAATTTTGCGGCACTGTTGTAACATCCACAAAATGCTTTACTAAACTAAATAACGCTTGTAGAACTAAAAGGTTTTCTTTAATGTCATCATCAAACTCTTTTTGGTTCTAACTGGAAGCTTTATGTATAGTACTGAATATTAGGGTGTCACTGAGCACTAGATGGCACTAATGAATGTATATGTTTGTGTATGAGTGTATGCATAAATATGCGTATAAAAATATTCATGTATATATTATTCCATGCCCTAAATATTCCATTAAAATTTGACAAAAATAGTATCTGTCTTAGAGATCACCTACAGTTAAGCCTTTCTCGTACATATGCATTTAAATTTATTTAATTAATATTTATTATCCATGCTAACGTCATCTTGCAAAGTTGAAATCAATTCATCTTTTTAAAAAAAAAAAATCCAAGCTGACCTTATAAAAATGAAACAAACAAACAAACAGAAAAATAGTCTAATGCAGTAAAAAAAAAATAGACAAACAAATAAACACAAAAAAAATGATCTATGTTTACTTTCCAGAGAATCTTTTTTTTTATTATTATTATTAGTATTATTTGTAAACTAACATCTATATTGTCCACCGGTACGTCTGGTGGTGTAGACAAGATCTGGTGATTATCTGATGGTTCTGTATGTTTCAAGGTGTCCATCTCTCTAGATGCCTTGGGATTTTTTTAATGACATATGGCCTTTGTCTCTAAAGTCACAGGCTGCCTGGGAAGACCACATATGAAGTGGACACGAATACATCATGTGGGGCCATATCTGAGCGGAAAATAACATGAATTCTCTTGTCGTTATTAAAGCCACATAGCAAAGATACAATCAGAGTGCCCATGGCGACAAGAAGCTCGAACCATTCTCACTCGCCTGGCTAATAAAAGAACAAAGATAATCAGATATTGAAGATAGAGAGAGAGACAAAGACAGAAGGAGAGAAAAAAAGGAAAGAGATAGTGTTTATCTCAAGGTGGACAAATCTTTAGACAGTTGCAGACATTGTCCTTTAAGGTCAGCTAGTGAGGTGGACCCTTGATGTGGTTGAGAAAGGACACTAGCTCTTAAAGTGTGTGTGTGAATGTGTTTCGCTGCAGCCCGATGTTTTGCTATGCGTGCAGCTTTGTGGTGCAAACCAAAGTCACGAAAGCTGAGATGTTTCTCACAGAAGCACTGCAATACTATTGACACTTTCTTGACTGATAAAGTTGTTGCAGGTTTTCTTGCTCTTTTCTATTTACTTATTTTATTTTAATTTCAGTTACATTTTTAAACTAAATTTTCAATGTCAAAGGGCCAGCAATTTTCATTATATACAATTGCAGTTTTATTAGACAACTAGATTAGGAAGCAAATTAGAAAAGCAGATTAGATTTTTTTTTCTTTTTCTTTCATAATAACTGTCCAAATTATTTTAAGACTTCCACAAAATAATTTTATTTTACTGTATTTATTCATGTGCTGTATTACTTTGCAAGAAATAAATGGTGAGGGATATTAATTAGATACAAGTCATTTTGGTTACACTTTATTTCGAAAGTCCACTTTAGACATTCCACTAACTATAAGTAACTTTGCAACTACATGTCAACTAACTCTCATTAGAGTATTAGTAGACTGTAGGGTTAGTAGAATAAGTTGACATGTTAGGGGAGCATCAAAATAAAGTGTTAGCAGATATTAATCAGACAGTCGACTAATGAGATTAAGATTACATGTAGTTACAAATTTACTTATAGTTAGTAGAATGTCTAAAGTGGACCATATAAATAAAGTGTTACCGTAATTCTTATTCAGGTAACCATGAAGAAAGAGTGAACACATTCACACACACATGGACACACACACTCTAACGCAAGCTGGAATTTTGCCTATCGCTTTATTTGCCACAAACCCTCAAAATATGTTTACAGTCCACAGATAAGATCCCACACACACAGCATGTCTGCTTTCAATATCTGTGGAGGTAAAGCAAGCCAAGCAGGACATCTACACCATCGTGTGCTAACCATGCAGTCCCTCTTTAATAAAGTTAAGCTACAAAATGAGCTGCACCATTATTAAGGGTCCTTTTTTTAATACAATGCACACATTATTGCAACATATTCATGTCAGTTATACACAATTAGCTGCTTCTGAAATAAATAAATGAACAAAACCTGGTGGGGAACTTCGAGAACAAACACTGTGCACTTGCAGTAGTATCACTACTCCAAGAACTCAATGTAGGTTCTTAATGAAGGTTAAACATTTCATAACAGATATTTATCCTCTTGTGAATTTCAGTACAATTGCATCTGGTATCAGTTTCAACAACTATGAGATAAGGCCTGGTCTAATGAATAATTTATAGTGGTTGCACTATAATTGAGTCGTTAGGCTTGTTCAGCAACTTATTATTTAAAAATTAAATGTCTTAAACATAAGTAATAATAATGAAAATAAAATAACTTAAAGGTGTCTCACATAGAGAGTTCAGTGAGTCTGAGAAAAACAAATAAAGTATGGTTAAGTACAACATCACAAAAAGTACATATTTGAATGCTTTTATGAGGTGGAAAGGTGGAAAGTGTGAGCTGACAAAATCTCAGGTTTTTTGAAACAGGAAACATTACTTATGGTACAATATGTCTCATGCATACTCAGAAACTTACCTTTTGTCGGTAATTAATTTCATTAGAATTTTGAAAAGTATCATTTCAAGAGTCATACTTAGAATTACTGTACTGATTGACTACCCAGCATGAAGAAAAAAGAAAGAAAGAAAAAAAAAAGCTTAACCTAAAATATATTTATTCGCTTATTTTATCATCAAAACACAAAGAAAACAAGCAGAATCAAAAAAAAAAAAAAAAAAAAAAAAAAAAAAAAAAAAAAAAAAATCACACACTGCCAGCTGTTCTATTTAGGTGCACAGGAAACAAAATGTATTTGTAGATAAACCTCTCATGTCCAAAAAAAGATTTGTTGTAAGGTAAGTAAAGCATTTTTTTCCTGTGAACTCAGACACAACAACCACAATATATGCTTTACGTTTTGTAGCATACTTTGTAAAAGAAAGTTTAAAAGGAAACTGCACATCAGTTGAATCTGCCAGCGTACTAAAGTCTGTTTGAAGGCAGAGGTAGTACATTTTCCGTTGTGGCACACTTCAACAACCTGCCCTTCCGAGCGAATCTTCAAAGAATACATTTGACTAAAATGTATGAGCATTACATTGATTGTTTCTTTGTCCATTTAAATTTAGGTTGCAAATGTTGCATTTTCATTTAAGCTAGAAAGCAATGAGAAACTCAAGCAGTTACATAGTCTAAATTACATGCCAAACATATATATAAAATGTGACACTGGACCACAAAACCAGTCATAAGTCGCACATGTATATTTGTAGCAATTAGCCAACAATACATCGTATGGGTCAAAATTACCAATTTTTTTTTTATGGCAAAAATCATTAGGATATTAAATAAAGATCATGTTCCACGAAGATATTTTGTAAATTTCCTACCGTAAATATATCAAAAATGTATTTTTGTGAGTGGATATGCATTGCTAAGGACTTCATTTGGACAACTTTAAAGGCGATTTTCTCAATATTTAGATTTTTTTTGCACTCTCAGATTCTAGATTTTCAAATAGTTGCATCTCGGCCAAATATTGTCCTATCATAACAAACAATACATCAACGGAAAGCGTATTTATTCAGTTAAAAATTGACCCTTATGACTGGTTTTGTGGTCCAGGGTAACAAATTATTAGGGCTGTCAATGTTAATGTGTTAACACATGCGATTAATTTAAAATATTTAAAGTGTTAAAATAATTTAATTCAAATAACTGAAAAATTACTGAAGCACGTGAAATTACGTCATTAACATAATTTCGATGATCTTAGAAGTTGAGAGTTTATCTACAATGCAACCTGCAAGTATTTATTTATATATAGTATTTATAAGTATTTATATATATATATATATATATATATATATATGTGTGTGTGTGTGTGTGTGTGTATGTATAACAAACATTTTATTCGTTAATAATACTTGTCACGTTAAGTTACTATTTAAGAAAAAAATCAGCATGTGATAGCAATGAGAAACGACTAAATATGCACACAATATACTGTAGAATGTTGTTGAGTGGATTTTGTTGGGACTAGGATTAAAATCGTTATAATAAAAGCAATCATTATATTTGTCACTAATGACAAATGGAAGGAAAGAGAGTTAGAGAGAAAGAGAGGGGAAATGGGGTGGGGGTGATATTGTCATCCTACGGATTAGTTGGGATTAATCAGACTTGTCTTTCAGAGGGGTGAATGCTCTTTTAACGAGCTACTGCTAAAACGACAGGGATTCTTACCCATTAATTAAACAGGGTCGGCCTAGACACAGAACCACCTATCAAAAACATGTACACATTCACACACGCTTGCATACGTGGGATGTTTTCAGAATATTAAACAAAACATTTACCGCATCCGTTGGATTGTATGAGCATGTTACCTTAAAAAGGTTACGTTGCAAAAAATTTGCTGCGTCTTGGGCAAAATGTTCCGTGTGGGTACGGCCTACGATGATGAATTATTCTGCTTGTCAACCTGCAACAAGTAATTTTTAGTAATTACAGAGTCAGCTATAATAATAAACCTTTCATTTAGGGCACTAGATTCTTCTCACTACTAAACTACTTTTAGCCATTTAATAAGCTGTTGTGAGTGTTGTGAGTGTCAGGTTAACTTGTGTGTCATAGTTTTGCTGCATGTGAGCAAAAGAGCCCTGAGAAATGCCTGACCACATATCATATCTCACATCGCTACCCCAAAAGCTTGTCTGATCATTATCACACTATTTTCCATCTATTGAAATCAACTCTTGTGTGCGAACATTTCAGTGTGTTCATGTGTGTGCATTAGACTGTATCAGACAATCTGCAGCAAAATCGCTACATGAACAGGAAGGCTGTGGAAGTTCGCATTTAAAAATGTGAAATACGGCCAAATTTCAAAACCGTCAAAACCGTGCAAAGTGAAGTGTTTCGTCAAAGTCTTTCAGGTTAAGAACGTTATTCTTTTTTCTTCTTCAAGAGTTTAACAAAGTTTTCGGTTTTTAATAGATGACAGGCTTGTGTGGAGGTTTTTACATAGCGATTGCTTGATTTACCTATGTGAAATTAAAAATATAAATAAAATAATTTAAATTAATGGTTTAAACAGAGTTAACAATAAGTTGCAAAAAAATAATTTTCTGTCAGTTTTCTGATAAACATTTGAATTAAGTGAAAACAGCTGAGTTGTATGTGAGACTGCCATGACTTTCATAAAGAGTTTGGTTAAAGTGGGCTTCCACACATGAGAGATATAAACAGTGGCTGAGATCCTGTCAGATAACTGTAACAGGTATATCGATACTTAAAATTAAAATTAAACTCACCTTGGGTTTAAAAGATTATCTAAAAATCATTGTAAAAATGGACTAAAATACATTTAGAATTGTACACTTTTAAAAGCATAGTATATAAAAAGAAAGTGGGTATCTGGCATAAAATACTTTAGTCATTGATATGATATGCAAAACTCTATCTAAATATTTTTTTTAAATAGCATTTTAATAATTATTGTATAATTATTATGCATTCAGCTTTTATGACCTCATATTATCTGAGATACTATAAAATAGTTACACTAAAAAAAAAAAAAAAGATTTTACTCCACATGACTATTGCAAAGGAACTTAAAAGGGAAGGGAAAGGGATGTTAAACATATGATGCAAATAAAATAACCTAAAATATTTTGAATATATTCTAAAATCAATGCTCTTGAAACATTAAAATATTAATAATAAAATTTAAAAATAATAATATACTTAATATTTTACTTAATACTGCTGATTATTCACTAAATATCCATTCGATGACATTAATCAAACATACGTGAAAAACAATACATTACTTACATTTGTGGTCTCAGAGACACCAGACGTAAAACATGACAATGCAAGAAATTCACAGTATTTTCTGATTGATGTACACACTGTAGCAGTTCACTGGCAATTGTCTAATTAAATTTATTTTACTGTACTTTTCAACAATGCGTTTTTGCTCAAACTGAATTAACTGCTGGCAAAAATTGGTGTTTTGGGGATTAATTTTGAATTTACCATAAATTATTTTGACAATCTATATATATATAACTGTACAATCTATATTTATATATAAATGTACATATATATATATATATATATATATATATATATATATAAACTTCACACAGTCTTGACTAAATGTCAAATTAGAAACTGAGAAAGAAATGCTGAAACCTTCTAATCCTGAAGCTGAAAGGCTTTAAATAACAGGGCAGGAGAATAAAAGTGAATTAAAAGGTCAATAGAAAACAGATCCTGATAGAGGGACAGATTCTGCCTTGGAGAGAAAAGAAAGAGCAGAGAGGACGGATAGAAGTTTCTCAAGTTTCTCTCGCTCATTTACGGGGACAAAGAGCAGCGAGGAGTGCAGCCCGGTGGGGCGGGGAGGGGGTGAAGCATCTTTACACGTACCCTGATAGGGACTCCATTTGTGTGTGTATGTGTGTGTATGTGTGTGTGTGTGCGTGTGTGTGCGTGTGTGTGTGTGTGTGTTGGGGGGGATCACTGAGCGCTGGGGTCAGTCGCAATGCCTGACTGGAGAAAGCAGTGATATTCATCTCACCTGTGGGATACGGCGACACCAGCGCACACCTGAGATCCTCCTCTGACTGACAGGCCTTCAGAGAGGAGAGGAGAGGGTCAGGGTGGGGTAAGGTGACCACCTCACACACCAAATGGCAGCACACATTTGGATATCACCAAATTAAAAAGACAGCATCATTTACTCACCCCCATGTTGTTCCAAACTCGTATATTGCTCATTTTCTTTTTCTGAGAAACAAAAAAGGAGAATTTGATGAATATTCAAGCACCCCTTTTCCATATAAGTAACCACATCTGTAAGCATTTGTCATAATGTTGCTTACCACACACACACACACACACACACAAAGGACAAAATCATTGTACATTGTACAAAAGTCAATAGGGTCAATCTTTCAAAGCATTTAAAACAGAAATGTTATATATATATATATATATATATATATATATATATATAAATGCATACATTAATTCTTCTGTTAAAACTTGTGTATTATCTGAGCTATAAAACTGTTGTCATTATTTCTGTCTTTTTTAGATGTTTGGTTTTAGATGTTTAATTTTCATGGCAATAAAATTAGATATATGTGTAACTGTGCACAGAAAGATTAGTATGTGATTTTTTTTTCTCCTATATGTTCTATACTTTTATACGTTTCCTATACTTCTCCTATATCTATACTTTTAACAGTGAGTATTATTGGATATATATCATGGTAATCAAAATTATGCATAAAGGTTAAATAAAAAATTTAACCTTAATACAAATACTTGACTTAATACAAGACTTAATACAAAATTGGTTTGAAATTTCAGGGGTGAACATTTCCCTTAAGTACGCAAGACATTTTTTTTTCTCAGAACTGTAAAAGTATGGCAGGAAAATCTACTGATCTATATTCCCTTGTTGGCATAGTGCTGCATATATGTGTTTTTGTGAGTAACACTGAAGACTATCATACTTTTTCTGCTCCTCTTCTTCTTTTTTAGATTCACACTAGATCAGGCCAGTGATTGTCTCTGTAATGTCCTTTGAACGCTAAAACCAGTATACTACATCTGATATGTGCATATGTCTCAGATCTGCTGAGATGCCAAAATCACAGCATTTTATTGTATCTGTGTGTAGGTGTGTGTTTGCTGTATGGGTCTTTGTGCTTGTTTGTGTCAAAAATTACTAATATTGTGACTAATGACTAATAAAATACTGATATTTTGTCAATTAATTGTAACAAAATATAAAATCAGGGTTATTTTTTGTTTTAATTAAAGCTAAATATGTTAAAATGATTCAACTGAAGTTTTTTTATTTTTTATTTCGCTCTGTAATGTAACGCATTGTTATTTATCTTATTGTTCTATATTAAGTAATGTATTGATATAGGCCTATTGATGATAACACAAACAAAGAATTACTGACACACAGTGGGTTATAAGGCCGATGACTGCAGAGCCATCTTACCAATGTCGCTAAACTAGGTCAACAATGACTTCCTGCAATTGAGCACAAAACCCTAAAAGATCTTACCGCTATTAGCTGCAAACCCACTGAGACTATGTGTGGGTGTATAAGTACAAGTGTGATTATTTTAAACAAGTACATTTAATCTACACTATCAGGATGAGAAGCCAGGAAAGATACAAAATGTATATGATCCTACATTTCCTGATTGTTTTTAAAGCATATTCTTATAAATATTTTTAAGATACAAAAGCAGAGTGTATTTGCACAATATATTGTGTAGAAGGCGAATACAGCTTCTGAGCTATAAGCTTATTTGACAGAAAAGTTGATGGGTAATTCTCAGGAAACGGTATCACTTGTGACTCATTTTTAGCGTCCATGATCATCAGTTTTTAATCATAATGTTATAACAAAATCTTGTTTTACTATAATAATTTCTGTCATTTGTGCTGTTTTCAAAGTGGTCCTAAAATTTCATTAACTTGTTTTAATATTACAGCACATTAAAACTTTAACTTTAAAATTAAAAATAAATAAAAATTCTGGCACAAATGGAATCATTGCCTGAGAAAAACCCTATAAATAACTTTGAAATAATAAATAAAATAAAATAATATAATAAAATACATTTTAGACATAAATACCACCATTTACCTGTGAAGGACCCATATATTTATAAGAAATAGATGATAAAATTATGCATCTAAATCAGTTAAACCACATAGTACACAACTTACCTTTTATCTCAGAAATGATGGTGAATCTAACCATACATTAGACATATGTTGGGCATATGTTAGACATCCACCTTTTTATTTACTCATCCTTTACACACAGAGAAAGTAATACAACACAACTTGGACAGTGCACATTCTACTTTATTCATATTCATCTTCCACACTCAATCTGATACTATTCATCTTTCTATTATGCTGCCAGCTGGATTGAGAACCACAAATTTAGTTTTATGTGTGGCTTTATCCAGCTTTCAATAAATGTGACCTAAGATGGGGCAAGGGGTATGAAAAGAGCTGATGAAAACAGTAAGTTTGTAAGTTCATAGAAAATGGAACCATGAGAACAGATTTTCTAAGTGAGAAGCTGGGAACAGAAAAACTCTCCGAGTCGAAACACTCTCATTCTCACTCTCTTTGAGTGATCTGGCATTGTCAACCTGGGCCAGTCAGAATGAGAAAGACTCAAAGAATTCTCAGTATTCACTTTTCTGCTAATTTGACCTCAGTATGCCTAAATGAGCAATAACCTCATCTATATATTCTCACATGTCAAAAACCGAAAAATCAAAGACACTCTCTAAGAATTATGCCCTCCTCAATACAAAGAAACACAGCTTGGGGAGGCAGTGCAGTCTCAAAGTTTCCAACAGGGACTGTCAGCGCAATTCACCGCTGATTCTTTTGATGGTGACATTTTGACGATTGGAGGAGAGGTCAGATTGATTTAAAATCGAAATGGTTCAAAATCATAGTAGATTCTCAAGATCTCACACACACACGGAAAGTACGTCGCTTGCAGTACAAAGCGTATGCATGTGGCCTCAGGAAGTCTTTTACCACATCATATGTCTGCCAGCAGGAAATGATACACAAAATTAGCTGTAAGAAAAACATAGTACAGTAAATGCCAAAGCCAATATGTGATCAAAAAACTATACACTGAACCATTCTTGTGAAAATAATATGGCTAACATTTATCTATGGATGTTTTGAAGACCCCATGAAATGTGCCATACAGTCTTGGTCTGTTAACTTGGAAGCCACCTATATGCATACTCCTGAAATCCGCCTCTCTGTCTGTTTTTCACTGCTTATTGCACTTAAACAGTTAAATATATAACATGCTGGTCTTGCGAGATTTCACGTAAACACAGTCAGTTATGTTTTAAGTGAACGTAAACAGTTGAGAAAGAAAACGCAAATGTAATAGTATAATGGATCCGTGCATCAGGTCTTAAAGTGACAGCAGCCTAATTTACCTGCTGCCAAATTATGAGATAAAATTGTGTCAAAATGTATATGGCAGATTTTCCCCATGATAACGGTCAAAATTGTGGCCAGTGAGAATGTAAACATTGTCATGGAGTGGCAATTCCCTATTATTTAGCAAATAATAATAATAATAAAAAAAGAAGCTAATCAGAAACTCTCTCTGCCTGTCAATCATTCTGTGTGTTCAGGTTTGCTAATAAAGTCATAATGTGGCAACAAAAACTAAACAACATGGACATTATATCATTAAGAGGATCCATTCAGATCAGTGTCTCTTAAAACATCAAATTTCATTTTATTTATTTATTTATTTATTTTTTTTAAACTTTTTTATGACAAGTTAAGGCTAGTTCAAGTTGTAAAATGTCATGTGTAACTACACACACACACACACACAACGATCCCAATTATTTTATATTATAAAAAAACAATACCTTGAAAAAATATATATACATTTTTAAATAAAATGAAATAAAAAATTATTAAGAATTTTACACTCACATTTATTTAAGCTCTAAGGAAAAATGTTATTGCTTTTTTTTTTTTTGATGGTTACACTACATGGCATTCAGAGTACGTTTTAGAGTAAAAATGGAAGAAATAAAACACATTAAACTAATATGAATAGTACATTTTAAACGATTTTTTAGACTTTTATTTAACAAAGACACTCTTATTTTTCATTAAAAAAAGAAGTGTATTGATGGACATGTATATTAACCATCCTATTTTGTGTAAAGTCACGGCTAAATAATGTTGTATGGCTGGAAAACCATTTTGACCAGTCAGCATCCAGAACAGGAACTATCCATTGCATATGTTGCACAAATAACACAGTTTCTAGTGATATTAGTTTAATATAATACCAACAGAAAGAAAGAAAAAACCCAGAGCAGGTGTCGGGTTAAAAGTTGAGTGTGGGCGTTTTTGCAACTGCTACAAGAGGGCAGGCTCTGATAAAAGCACATACGCACATGTAGTCGGTTGTACCACCGTTCCACCGCTCCACCGCACTGAGTCTGGGGGATTCAGATGCAGAGCTGAGCCCACAGACGGTGCAGAAGTGCTGGGTATAGTTTGGTCTGTCCAGCACATAAAGCAAGTCTGGGCCTCCCACAAAAAAACACATCCTTAATCACATGTGGTTTAGACTTGTCTGCCCCTAGCCAGGAGATGTGGTCATCCCTAAACTTCCTGCTCGCCCCCTAGTTACACTGTTTCCACGGGCGACTCTCACCTGCTGTGCACCTGTCAGATATATAACGTGCTGCAACTGCAGTCACATGCCGAAAAAGCGCTGCCGATCCGTGGCTTTTATGTAACCGTTACCAAAGACCTGTCTCTCCAACACGCACGCCTCCAGACAACGAGGGGAAATTTAGAGTGAAAAGGACAAAGAGGGGTGAGAATGGCAGAGAGAGAGAGAGAGAGAGAGAGAGAGAGAGAGAGAATGGAGGAAGCAACAGAAAGAGAAAGTAGAGTTGGAAAGTAGACAACTGAAACTCCTGTTTCCAACCCACTGTGGAAAAAAGGGACAAGTGCATGTACACAAACTAACAGTGTACCAACAGTGTCCAAAGTATGATTTAACATATGTCACTCTAAAACTAAAATAAAGAAAATTAAGTCTATTTTTACTAATATATATATAGTAATTTATCATTGTAATATATGTTGTACTGTCATTATGCTAGTTTTTGCAATGTGGTACTTTTTACTACAATAAAGTAAATGCTGTATTAACCTAATGAAAATGAAAAGAAGAAAAAAAAAAAAAAAACGCTCAAAAATATTGCAAAAAGGAATCTGACCTATATTGCCATGAAAGAAATGTTGTTATTATTATTATTAATGTTCTAAAACAGGCTTAATTTTATTTATGCAAAATTCATTATATTAGTCTTTTAATTCCGGAGTGAAATGTGACCAAATTAACACTTTGCAAATAAATTCCCTGAATTGTTGTTATACGTGTGTGTGTGTGTGTTTGTGTGTGTCCTTAATTTGCAAGAAAATGCAAATTCATTACCATGTTTATTTAGACAATGCCCTGATGGCATCAATGCATTCTTTGTAGCTTAGAGCACAATTGTATATGAATATGATAATCATACAGCACCATGACAAACATAATAAACATGGTATTACCATCTGATACCACCTCTGATGGCCACTATAGCACCATGTGACAACGCTAAGAATACATACTTCCGTAGCATTATAAACTGCATTCTGACGCATTCTTTCTTTCATCTAGACAAAGACGCACACATACTCGCACAAACTTTACATATCTACACATGTGTTTCACTTGCAGCCTTTGCTTGAGCCACGTGAGAATTACTACTCATAATTAGCTCGCAATTACGCCAGATAATGATCGTACTCATTTCAGTTTAATGTTAGAAACAAGCGAGAAAAGGAACGAAAAGAGGTATGGGCAGACGTCTCAGAGGAAAATGAAACAAAAGGGGCGGAAATAAACGAGAGGATGATTTTGCGTTAATAATTTAAACTCATTGCCTCTTATAATTACTAAAGATCAGAAGATTTTGCACCTTTAACTTGTTTCCTTCACCGCCTTCAACATGCTCTCCCACACACACTCCCAATTCTAGCATTGACTACACGTACAACTGACACCTTTCCCACACTATTACATGCACATACACACATTTAAATAGCCAAATGTGGACATACTGTAGACTTCTATTCTTTTTATATATAGGGCTAATGCTAATTAGCATAGACCTAACCATTGTGAAAAAGTATGCATTAGCATACTTTTAAAACATATGTACAAATAATGATTACACTTTATTTCGATGCTAACACTATAACTACATGTCAGCTAACTCTCATTAGAGTTTTAATAGACTGTGGTAGATTGTAAGTAGACTAGTTGGGTTTGGGTTAGTAGAATAAAGTGTTAGCAGATATTAAGCAAACTGTCTAATGCTAATACTAGTTGACATGTACTGTAGGTGCAGCATTAGTAGAATGTCTAAAGTGGACCATCAAAATAAAGTGTTACTTAAATTACAAATAAAAGAAGACTATACTTAAGTGCAAACTGAATGTAATGTTTCCGGGCACTTAAATGTAGCATATTTCAATTGAATGAAAATGTATTCAAGTTTTAATTTATATTAAATGCATTTAGCTTAAGTCATTTTTAGAAGTGCACTTATTGTTTGCTTGTTTGTTTATTTCAGTGTCAGGTGGGTGGGTTTATGCTTAGTACAGGTGAAGATTAGCTATTATCATGATTCACACCAGTGAATGTGTGTATGTACCTGGTAAACCCTACGTTATAGGGACCAAGTGTGTGTGTGTGTGTGTGTGTGTGTGTGTGTGTGTGTGTGTGTGTGTGCACGTTCTGTCTGTTTACAAATAAATTAACATGGGAAATTCAATTTATTTGCAGACATCCTTGAAACTTAGACATAAACACACATTTGCACACAAACACACATACCAATGCAATGCGACTATAGGTGTGTGTGTTGTGATATATTTCAGACCCTCCCACATCTGGGCCTTATATCCGGTTGTGTTAAAGGGAGGCAAATCACATACACACACAGAGAGAAGCACAATGTTTATCCATCTTACAGAGAGATGATCTTGGTGCGACACACACATAAACACGCACACAAAGTAAGATACCTTCTTTTGTAAAGCAACTATATTTATGTTTGGGTTAAAAAAAAATTAAATAAATAAAAACTAAAAATATACAAACACATCTAAACTTAATAAAATTTTCATCCAAAAATGAAAATCATGTCATCAACCGTCACTTCTAGAGCAAATTATTGCAAAATAAAATGGAAATGAAAATTATAGCCACTGAGGCTCTTATAAATTGTAATATAGTACTTGCAGTTTAGAGACAAACTTTATTTGCTAGTGATCAGGGCAAATGCCTTATATTGGTGAGCGACAGGATCAGACAGTTCTAGAGTGTAATAAAAGTCAATCAGTTTGATGACATTTTTTAAAAGCATTTCAGAATGACCAGAGACATGTTTTATTTTCTTATTCAGTTGCATGATTTGAGACGAATTCAACCTTGAGACTTTTTTGACCCACATTAAAAATGTATTTGGTAAATGTGTTTCCATGCCAGTTTATGAACATGTCTTATTAAAAAAAATATAAATGTAATGTATGAAAACCTGCCGCCATAAAAAATTTTTTGTGACTGTTACGTGGCTGTGTATAGTTGTTTATTTTAAAGACCCATAGGTGGCATTGAGGTCCTTGATTGGCGGATGCAGCATGATGTCACCGAGTTTCCGGGATAAATGCCGTGGATGGCGACAATGGAGGCTCGCTGGTCTCTCGCTGGTCTGGTCTCTCGCTCTGCGTTTCCCCTCGCTGCGGTTCCTTTTGAGATCGCATCATCCGCTCTCATCGCTTTCTTGGGGCGTTTAGTCTTTCTTTTGTTATAGTTTGGTTTGCATCTTTGATCTTTTCATTGTTTTGTTCGATATGTTTTTTGTTATATGGTTAATGTTTAGTTTTAACAGTAACAGGTAGTGGAGTTTCTTAAACAGGTCACTGTTTATTAATGTAGTAAGTATAGTGAAGGAAGCAGAGGCCCGGAAGACTCACTTCTTTTTGCTTTATCGGAAGCCAGGTAAGAACTATTGGTGAGAATAGCCAGGCAGGCGTTCTTTGTTTCTCTTGCAGTTTTTCCCTACCTGCTTACTGTTAATTCTTTTTGTTAATATTTGTCTGATCTTGTTTGTAATATTATTTATGAATTAGTGTTTATTCTTTATTTGTATTATAATTAAACGAGGGCGATTATCGTCCTGAAAATTCGCTATCAGTGTCTGTGGCTCTTACATGTGTGCGGTCCATGCCCTTTATTGGAGTTATTTTATTTAGCGAGCTGTTAACTCGGACATGGGCCGTAACATGACAAATCATGTGACATGCTATATTTGAATGTGTGTTATTGTGAACGAAATCTGGATGTTAAGATTTGGATCCCTTCCACACATAAAGTTGTCATATGGATTCAGAAGACTTTAAAAATAGTGACTTAAATAGTGAAAAAAACTGTTGTATGGTCTACATATATCATCGCTGTCTGGCGGAAACACTTATATGGTCAGACACTTGCATGTGTTATTATTTTATAACATTTTACCAAAATAAAGCTCAAATGGAGTTACAAGCTTTTTGTCCGCATCTGAGGCAGTAAGCGCAACGCATTACGTTTTCATCAACTTATAGATTATAAAGTTTACTGTAACTATGTGGCCGCTCCGTTTTTACTGTCATTTGGCAAAAATCTCAAGTTATTACAGATGAATTAACAACAGCGCAAAGCCTCTTTTGGCATTAAAAAACTACTGTCAGGATTTACTAAAGATGCACAATGAAAAATTAGCACTTAGGACAGGGTTAGGCATGGACAGGGTTATTTCCATGGTTGACCTTATTGCATATGCATTTGTAAGAGTTTCCCTTTCAGACACAAAATTTATGGGAGGAGCAGTGTTGGGTGTAACTGTTACTGTAATTAAATCACTCATCCACTGGAAAAGTAAGGGATTACTGTTCATTTTGAGGTAATTTAATTACAGTTACTTATAATGTACTTGCGTTACATACTGTAAATTAATTCAACAGTTCCGTTTAAATCAATATTGAATTTAAAATCTAAATTTGTCGTCTAAAGGTAAAAGTGAACTCTCTTTAAAATCGTTAGCTGTAGTGCAGTTGCACGAGTTCGCAACTTACACCAGTTGGTTGCATAGTCGCTGTCTGAAGATGTCGGCAGAATATTTCCATTTTTGCAAAATGGAAATATTCCAATTACTTCACTTTTTTGACACAGGTAGGCAAGAACATTACGGTAAAATGTAAGCTATGTCCTAGAGAGAAAAAACTGTGTGTGCTCTGAGACGGTCTTCAGTCAGTGTGCTCTCAACCAAAGCGCACACACATAACCGCCTCTCGCGAGTGTCAGATTTTCGCGGTTTATTACACATAAACGTTCAAATACACACACAGCTATGTCAAAATGCCCGTCTTGGCGTATATTCGCGTTGGTTATGTGAATGTGAACAGCATGTGTAACAGCATATTGTCTCCGTCCATTAGGTCTTAGTGACAGCAGCCTTTAAAACATGATACTGTCTACTATTGGCTGTCTGTATTATAAATGATAATCAAACAACAAAAGAAAAGCTTTAATAAGGATTAATCTATATTTAATTTATACAGTTATGACTATGCAGAGTTATTTTATATTTGATTATTCAATTTCTGTGGTATTTTTACTTACTAGCCTACTATTAGACCTACCTGGAAAAAAAAATATAGCACTTTATTTGTATTTTTATTATATTTTTTACTGTGGTATCTAGTATTGTGCACTTTTTGGTGGTACAGACTACTAGATTTTTGGTATAGTGACATCCCTATTTGTTACTAAAAAAAAATTTAAGTATTATAAAGTTAATAAAAGTATTATAGTATATTTTTTAATGAAGATAAAATGTTTTAAAAAGCTATAAAAGGCTAAATTATTAAAAGAGTTTCCTTTCTATTGTCTATCCGGTCAAGTTTTATAGGGATTTTAAGCAGTAATTAGTAAGTTACTTACTGAGTAATTAAATTACTTTTCAGACAGAGTAATTAGAAAAGTATTTTAAATACAACATTGATGATGTAATTAGTCATTAGTAATTCATTACTTTTTTTGAAGTAACTTACCCAACACTGAAGGAGAGTATTTAAATTGTGCAAGATCATTTACTAAGGTTTGCGCTAGTCAATTTACTGGTATTTGCGGTATTATTTACCACCCAACAAAAAAGCATGTCTTAAACCACATGCTAATTTGTGCTGCTTTTGGTAGATTGTGTTGGTCATTATAAAAATGATCCGGCTGCATCTATGTTCATTAATTTGTGTGTTGTCAGTGGATCACGCTCAGAACTCTCCACTCCAATCTGCGCTTTTTTGGAATTGCTAATTTGCCCTGTTTAGTAAATCTGGCCCATATCTCAAGCTCTTTTTAATACATTTCAATTGTTAAATATTTGCAAAATCCACAGACATATGTAAAGGGTGACCAATAGTAATGATAAAAAAAATAGAAAACGAAGAAATACAGAGATACAAGGTTTCCGTCTGACAGCGACAATATGGTCATTTTTGGAACTTTGAAGCTGTATGTTTTCATTGTAGGGAAAAGAGCAGCATGAACATTCTTAAAAATATTCTATTTTTGTGCTCCACAAAGAAAGCTCATACAGGTTTGGAACGACAGAGTACATAATGACAACAATTCATTTCTGAGTGAACCCATTCTCTTAACAGTACCGACTTATACAGGTGTTCTATCAGGTGTGATAGAAACACTGTTCTTTACTGTTGCAATATTTCTTTCTGAGATTAATATCCGGCATCACATTAATGTTTAACAAGAAGGTCAACAGACTAGTAACTATGATCATTCTTGAAGAAAAATACTGGATCAATGTCAAACTCCATCTACTTCATCCAAACCCTTCTGCATTTGAGCAGATACGAGTTCAATCCATATTTTCTCAGTCTCCTATTTTCTATGAATAATCATTTTAATCTAAATGGATCCATCTCTGAAAGGACACATTGGTTGTGATGATTAATCACTGCACGGTCTGAAATAAATTAATTTACATATCTAGGAACAAAACATTATTTATTCGAGTTCGGCACACCTAGTCGGTAAACTGCTGCCCACACCGCAACACACTGAAGGAAAGCGCAATAAAGCCAGGAGAGTTATGATTATCATCTCAGTCATAATGCCTGCGTCAGTAAGATGAATGCAGGCGAGGAAGCGCAGGGACGCCGACTCCTGCTTTTAATAAATCCCACATCACCGCTCGCCAAAGCTCGTCACCGCTGCCATGACAACCACATTTATTTTAGGACAGTTTGATAAATTAATTTGTTTTTATCGGATAAGAATACATTCACCGCCAAACTGATCTTGACTGAGAAATAAAATACGGCAAAGCAAAGCGAAGCTCTCCAGCTCGCTTTAGAGTTGTGAAATGAAAACTTTTTTGTTTTTATGGTGAAGCGAAAGTCAACTTTAGACATGCATTTGGCAGATTTCATCCAAAGCACCGTAAATTGTATTCAATGTATACATTTTGTTATGTATTCCTTGAGAATCGACAGAATCATTGTTGGGTCATGCTCTACTATTTGAGTTACATGAAGGCCCAATTTAAAAATGTACATATATTTATTAATCATATATATATATATATATATATATATATATATATATATATATATATATATATATGAAATATTTAGTATATTATAAAAGCTGTATAAGTCTGTAAATTTACTTCGAACTTATGCAATTTTTTTAAATAAATTGACTTTTTATGTAAATGAAAAATAGTTTTGCAAATGTCTTATACAGAAATCTGTTCTTGTGTTTCATGAACATATTAAATATAAAATATTACGGAAAATATGTTAAAATCATACATAACCCTTAACAGTTCCACCTACGACTAACAGTCGAGAAGTCTATACCTTGTTTTCATTCACATAGAATTAAAAATGGCACATTCTCTGACTACGCTGTCTAAGGCACTTTTTAACATCTAAGCAGTTTTTTAACAAAACTAAGCATTTCCCTCATATATAAGTAGTTGTTTTCAGCTGTCTGTGAGTGCTCATCAGCTATGTGTATTTGGGTTGACATCTTTGTTCTATACTCTTAAGGAGAAAAAAGGAAAGCTACCGAGAAAGTGATAAGAGAAAACTCCAGTGTGTTGCAAGAGAGAGAGAGAGAGAGAGAGAGAGACATATCTGATATCAAGCCACAGGTCAAGCAGACACACACTTGTGCACAGACACACACTCGAGAAGACAAACTGGAGGAATGTGAGCTGGTGGAACAGCCTGCCTGATAGGTATCAAATGGAGCATCTTAGATAAAGACGCTTCTGCCAGACTTCACTTACACACAAACACACAAACCAAAACATCCTCACCAAAACAGGCCGAAGTCGTCACCAGACACATCTAGGTACGTGCAAAGACACACACAATGCGTCTCCTGCAAGGAAGGAGTCACATTTTGACGTATTAGAAACCAGAATTTGCGTACCACAAAAGTATCGTTAAAGCAATCGGCAAAATCCCCGTACGAGCAAGGATGTTGGTTGTTATCGCAAATCTACACCATATCAAGTTGCGATACACAAATGCTAAACATCGAAGTGGAAATGGTTGTCAGAGTGCTTAGGTGTAGTTAACCTTCTTATCGTAACGCAGCGCACTGCAGAATCAATAATAACCGTGCCGCACCAATCTCCATGTCCGCCCAGGCGAGGAGGGAGCCAACATTCCCTTCAAAATGGAGGTAACGTTGAAATGTTTAATCTCTGCGGCAGTATGATAAGATGGCTTCCACCATTTTGGTTCCAATGCATCTGAACCATCTTCCCTGTGCCAGGTCTGTGTGGGATGTGGCGTAGAAGCAGTCTTTATCTGCAAACCCAAGAGTATCTCAGCTTTGTATCTCGGGCCCACACATGAACCGAGGAGGTAAGGGATGGTGGGTAATCTTCATCATCTCCAATCCAAATACACTTCTAAATGCTTGCTTGCCTGCTTCATGACCTCTTTCCTTAGAAGGTCACCGTCAAGGCCTCTTAGATGGTTTCCTGCTGAAGAGCCCTAACATTTACTCATACCCACCCAATTAATACGGTAAATACGGTAAATACTGTAAATGTCTTCCGCCCGTCCATAAAGCTCCATTCACAACCCTTTAACTTACATAATGTGAAGTATTTGTAACTACACAGACAATTTAATGGAAAACAAGTGAGGTTTTTCCTTCTGGAATGAATTAGATTGTCATTATTGTATTCATGTCAGATTCATATAGTTTTAATACATACATATACACTCACCAGCCACTTTCATAGGTAAACCTTGCTAGTACCGGGCTGGACCACTCTTTTCCTTTCAGTACTGCCTTAATTTGTTGAGGCATAGATTCAACAAGGTGCTGGAAACATTCCTCAGAGATTTTGGTACATATTGACATATTGTCTGCTGCACATCCATGATGCAAATCTCCCATTCCACCACATCCCAAAAGTGCTCTATTGGATTGAGATCTGGTGACTGTTGAGGCCATATGCGAACTGTAGCCTCAGGTTCCTGTTCTTAGCTGATAGGAGTTGCAGCCGGTGTGATCTTCTGCTGCTGAAGCCCATCTGAGGAGACTAAGAGAGTAAGAGGAGTTTAGAGGAGACTAAGGCTGCATTTACACTGCAGGTCTTGATGCCCAATTCCGATTTATTGACTATATCCTCTATTTTTTTTGCCAACCAGCTTACATAACCCAACTGATATCTGCATTTGTACTATAGACTCGACGAAACAACCCAAGGTAGAAGTACTGATCCAGAAAAGCTTAGGCCAAAAAAAGAAGTAAAAATGGCGTGATTAGCAATGGATGCAGACAAAACGATAATACAAGCTTTTGCTTTCCACACCATCTTTAAAGGCCTTCATCCTCCATTGTACCAAAGGAGTCATGTGATTGGGGTTGGTGTCCACCTGAGTTGACATAATTCGCCATCATCGCTTTTTCAATGATGTTCGACTCATATTGACAGGGAAATATCCGATCTGTCCACTTACACTGCAGACACAAATGCACATATCCGATTCATATCAGATTTATTTCCACATATGAATGAGGCCAGAAACCGATCTGAGATTATCGTAATCCATGAGCTTTTTTCCTGCTTACTTGTCCGTGGGTCATATCCGACCTGTGCCACATGGGAGGAAAAAAAATGCCTATAATATTTTGCACAGTGTCAAAGCACGACCATTTATAAGACTAAGATGGTATTTGTACTCCAAGTCACGTTAAAGTGTCAGTCAAGAATGTAAAATAACTTCCTATTACAGGCAGGAATTCTATTATAGTATTTTCATGTTTGATCAGTCAAAACGTAATTTTATTCTCTTACCGATAGCTGATGATACGTTAGTCCATACAGTATAAGGGATTGCATGGAATGTCATAAGTTGTATTACTCTTATGAGTCTCACTAGTGGACATTTTTGCAGAATCCAAATAACTCCTACACTGGCGAGCTTACATTTTTTGAAGTGCTGCCACGAAGCCTCTTTAAGGAATAATAATTAAGCAATAAAAAGACCATCTCTGGTAGTTGTGCGCTGTCTTCTTCTGATATATGACAGGTGGCAAACAGCATTAAGATGCAATAATGCATCGTTGGTATGTCAACCAGGGGTGCGTTTCCCAAACTATGGTCACAAGTTCTGTTGTTACCAACAGAGTTCACTGGAACATGCGACCATAGTTGGCTAACAATGCTTTTGGTAAATGCACCCCAGATAGTTAAATGGCGCTAGATTATTTGTCATATTATCATATGTGCACTATTCATTTTTAAATATCATGGTTATCACCATATTGCGATATCAAAAAAGTTTTTAAAAAGATATTTTTCAAGGTAATTTTTTTTTTTTTTTTTTTTTTTTTTTAATTACACTGACTTGTTGATTCTCAATTAAGTTTTTTGGGGGGTTGTACCCATTACACTTTACAACCTGTAAAATGTCATTGGGTCTTCTAGGGTTGTTTCTTTTGGCAGTTTTGTTAAATTTTGTTAAATTACTACTAATAAAACTTTTGTCTACCAAAAAGTCATCCTAAAATCATTGAATGAATGCAATAGAATGTCAGAAATTGTTAGTAAAAGAGACCTATTCTATGCTGCAGTGTTCAAATCACTGAGGTGACTGGAAGGCCATTAAGTTAACACGCTCTGGAAAATAGCTCACCTCCCACCTCCCCATTCTTAATGTCATCTGAATGCTCTTTGATGGAGGCGTAACCTTATTTCAAACTGTGTTAACCTTGGCTCTTCCTCCTTCCCTTTCGCTCCGTCTCGTTTATTTACCCAGGAACTATCTGCACGCGGGGCGGTTTCGCGCTCTGATGAGCGCTTTATCTCTGAGCCCACCTTTCGCCTGCGTTGGTCTTGCATTGGGTATCGGTGTTAATTATCTCGCCGTATTCCCCCTCTCCCGCCTATCAGATGGCCTCATCGCCACTACGTAATTATACGCGGCTCACGGCCGCGCGCCCCTCTCTCACGGGACCTGTGGAAGAAGTGTGGAGGGAAAACAGTAGAGACTCCATTTCATGGTGTGCAGATTGCCTTGATTTTTGTACAGGAGCAACTACAAATTGAAGAAATATACAATATGGCACAAATAAGAGAAAATCTAAACAGCTCTGATTGACTACTGTTTTAAATTAAGGTACACTTAGTGGTTGTTACTGAGGCAGTTGTAACTCTGAGTATTAAACTTCAAAGTATTTTTTTTTTTTACTTTTACAATGTAAAATTGTAATTTGCACTATTTGTGCTGTTACTTTTCTAAGCAATTGGAGTTTTGACATGTACTTTTTTTATGACCAACCACAACAGCAAACTGCACAGCATGCATAAAAACTATTTTCAACATAGGCTCATTGGAAAAACATGCCTCTTACCAAAAATTTTTCAAGACTTCAAAAACATACAAATCACTTAAGTTTTTTTAGCTTAAATTACCACTAGTGGCAGTAGAACAACAAACTAATACATTTTGTTGTTTACATCACATAACCAGCTCCATATTTATAGCTTCTCTGATGTAGTAAACTTTCTCAGTAGCTCACCCGGTACAGCACTGCACTTGCAATATGGAGCTCACAGACTTCTAGAAACAAGCTGAAATGGCACAGTTGCTTCAGCAAATGCGATTTTATCTCACATTTACAACAAATAAAATACAAAATTATATTTTATCCAGAATATGTATAAATCTAGTTATAATTATTGTACAAAAATATATAACCTAACCTAAAACATTTTCTTTTTGCAGTATTATTGTCTTTTAAATAAATACAATGAGTATTTCAGCCTCAAATATTTCATATATATTTCAATATTTTGGCCCCAACATTCTAAGTTTAAAATGTGCATACACTTGATTTGTTGTTGTATGGTTAGTGCTTTAATTGGCACAGGTTTAATTTCATAGGTTCTCTTTCCCATCACCTTTGAATCTGTCTCCCAGTTTCCATTCCCCCTCCATTCATTTTGTCTCTCTTTCTTGTAATAAAGCTGTGCTCCACGCCAAAGACTCCATGACCTTCTCTCAACTCTCAGACTCCATTGTAGCAATGAGAGAAGTAATTAATGCGTTATCCTCTCATCTGAGTGTGTCGTCTTTTTAACGGAGGTGTACGGCTCCCTCTGTTTCTCACATACTCTTAATTAACTTGCGCTCCCCTTCGTCCAATTCTTACCACACAGTCCTTTCTTTTCTCTTCTGATGGACGTTCATTCACAATGAACAATGGTGGATGTGGACTCGCGGTGAGTCACGGATGTACCGTTCTGTTGAAGTTGTCAAGTGAGGGTGAAGAGAAAGTGAGTAAGAGTAAAGGAGAAATGATGAAAAAGGGAAGATAAAAGTAAAGGAGTTTAACGCAAATGTATGTCAGCGTTTAAAAAGGACAGAGAATATGTTGGGACAAGAGGCAAGAGAAGAATAATCGCTTTATGCCCTATTTTGCACAGCAGTTTAAAATGAAATCTCAACCTTGACATTGAGTACACAGAATTATACGGTGATGTTCCATAGATTTTGTAATAAAAGACTTGATTTTGTTGTTGTTGTTTTACATATTAAAACAATTTAAATCGGTTTCATATCAACCTCTGGGACTTTTTAAGTGAAAAAAGTTCAAGAAAAACCCAAATATCAAAGTTCAGCACAAATGTATGAACAGACAGATGAAGGCTTGTTACTTTAATGTTAGAAACACGTAAAAGTATGTTCACACAAAGTCAATTTTAGGTCCAAAACATGTATAACAATTTAGCAATAGACAACAACAAAAAATGCATTTTCAAACATTGGTTTAGATAGTTTTGATGCACCAAATATTTTATACTTTGTTTTGTTTGGTTGGATCAGACTTGGTATAAAAAGTTGTTTAGACTGCAGTGAACATACTGTGCAATATATATATATATATATATATATATATATATATAGAGCTGTGTTGGTTGATTGTTATATATTTATTTGTAATTCGTAAGTTTGGTCTTTTTTTTTTTTTTTTAGAAACCAATTCAGTTAATTCAGGTCTCAACAGAGAATTACTGAAAACCATCACTGGGCTCAGTATGAATAGTTTTGATGCAAAAAAAATAGCTTGTGAGTATTTTATGGTGTGTGTGCGCACCAAAAGCGAAGCGAATATTCGCATTGTGTTACTCATTCTAGATTACTCATTCTAGATTACTCGTGGGATTACTTGTTTTTCGCGTCACTCGTGCAAATAAAAACATCACGCGATGAGTATTGTCTTCACACACATCAATAACAACAACAGCACCATCCAGAGGTACATACAACTGTGTGAATTTCACCATCTTCTTCGGGAACTGCGCCTGGATGACAGTCGCTTCCAGCGCTACTTGAGACGCATATTTTCATCACTTACCAGGTAGTCCAACTTCCTCGTTTACTTTTCTCCAAGCTATCTCCTTTTTTGTCCAGTCTCTGTATGAATAAGAAGTTGTGTCATAAATTTCAGGGTGCCCACAGACAGCTTCAATAATGCTATCCTCCATTTTACAACCGGACGTGTCAAACCAGACGTGCCGATAAGCTCTCCGCTGATTGACTTGTGCAACAATTCATGGGAATTTCCCGCTCGAGCTGAAATTTTTCAACTTGCGCATATTTGAGGTAATCGCGTCTCCCGCCGCAAACTTGCGTCTCTGCATTGACTTTGTATGTAATCTACTCATGCAAATAATTAAATTCGCTTTTAGTGTGCACACACCATTAGACATTTGTATTGGGTAGTCACATCAGACCCAAAACAGGCCTTTAAACATTATGCATATGTACTTTTCTGCATGATACCTGACACCTTTTTACCTTTTCTACACCCTTACTCATTGTAAAAGGAAATGCAAATCTAGTCTCAGGTCATTGGCAAAGGGCACGCGCCCCCATTGCTAACACATAGCGGCTTCATTTTACCTCACGCTGACCCATCCAGGTGCTTCTCCAACTGTGGGCCTGCATTCACTCTCAGTACAACAGTATGAAAGCTGATCTATGATCAGGTTTCTCAGTGTCCATTTTGATATGGGATTCAACATACAACAATGCTGATCTAGTGACAGCTCTCAGAGTCCCTAAGGCCAGTGCAGTTGACTATGCGGTTGGTGTGCCCTCAGAAAACTCAAAATCTTATCCATCCAGACCACTGAGATGCATTAGCATGCTAAGTGACTGACAGCCTGGTGTTTATATAGGCTTTGTTCAAGTCAAACTGACCCTTGAGGGACCAAACAAGGAGCAGGGGTCTCCGTCAGGTCAAGGGTCAAAATGTGATGACCCTTAGGCTGGCTTTGTCCCCTTTGATTAAAGCACTCAGTGTTTCTGAAAGTGCCCTTCATTGCAGTAAAGACGGGTCATCGTTAAGGGGGGGACAACCTGGAACGTTGATGAGAAAGGCCTAGTAAAAACCTAGTATGGTACAGCCTACTCATTGGGCCTGGACAAAAGGGAGCTCGCCCATCAAAATATATAAATGTACACTTATGCAAATACATTGTATTAATACAATTATATCAAACACGCGCACACTCACACACACATACATACGGAGTGTATTTTTAAATATCTGACATTAAAAAGTGGTTTTGAAAGTACGCGTGTATATTTTTTGTTTATCTTATGTTTTAATGAATATGAAATATAGATTTATGGTCTGAGGAAGTGGTTTTAGGGGTAATGAGTAATAGAATAAAGAGTAAACTAAATAGTGCATTTGTGTTCAAATAAAAGAAAAAAACATGTTTTCATCATCATCATCATTATTACTTTCACAGTTGGAATGTAGCCATTTTAAAAACTAATAGCAGCTAAAACTGCAGAACATATTTTATTCCAGGTTTTAAGAATTAGAAAAACAATTTAAGAAAAGCGCATTTCAGCAATTGTAACTTTGCTTAAAGAATGGGAAAGGAGAGAGTGTATCCTATAGGGTCATTCACCCTCAGATGTCAAAGATCTCTTGTGTGCATCTTTCTTTTAATTAAAAACTCAGCAGATGAGTGTTTTAGGGTATAGCTATTATAAAAATCATTCCGACATTAGCCGGGCTGTGTTTGTGACATGGTTTTATTTTGCTTTTTGAACTTAGCAGTAATAAATTACACACTAGTGAAGCAAGGCTGAGCAGCTCCTATCTTTTTAATTTTCTAAATGCAATTCATTGCTCTGAACATGGGCTCAAAACATTAATTAATTTGTATTTGATAATTTGCACATTTTCATAGCATGACATGAGTGAATTTCGCCTCTCTCTTTAAACTTTGCTCTGCCTATACAAGTTTAATTAAGCAGAATCTTTCTGCATTATCGACAGCATGAATTGGAGGCTTTTTAAAACATATGAGGTGTGGATGGTGTTATATATATTTTTTTTTAATTTGGAAAAGAGAAAGCATTTGAAAATGAAGCAGAGGGATTGCTGGAGGTGGTGTACATTTCATCGTAATTTACAGAGAATTGCAGAGACTGAAAAAAAAAATAAAACTTAGAAAATCAGTCACACGCGAATACAATTGTGTGACTTGTAATTAAACCAGTGTGTGTTTAGCAGAAGAGTTGTTGAGCCTATAGGTACAAAAATTATTAGTCGTAAAAGTGCTTGTTTTCTTGTTAAGGATGTTGGCGTGAGATGTTAAGGCGGAAACTTGAGGGGCAGATGTGAGTGATGTGTGTAGAAGTATAAACGTTCCTATGTCAATCTTAAGCATAATCAGCCTCGTTCCATCAGATTAATATTCTTCAGCTACATAAAACATTGCCTAACTTGTGCACAAACGCACACTCCTGTGGTCTGCATGCACTCTGGCTTTTTCAGAACATAATCCATGTTCGATCTCCCATGATCATTTACGCAACATGACAGATGAGCATCTCAGCACAATGATAAAAATGTTAAATTAATGAAACACAGATAGCAAGATCTCCCTCTCCATTTCTTCCTCAGATTACTCAGAGAAGAGACACGAGAGTCGTATAACCCCTGTTCTTTTCACCTATCCCAGCATCCTCTGCTTCTTTGTAGGTTCTTTTGCAAAGCACTATATACCTTTGGTAGACCTTTTAGTTTGTATTTTGAAGTACATTAGGTTCATTTTGAAAAGAATTGTACTTCAAATGTTTAAGAAAGGTGTAACATTATTTCTGCAAAAACATTTGGAAAAAGGCAAATCTATATACATTTTATGACATTTTTTCATACAATTGTTTTATTTTATTTACATATTTAGTAGCAGACTCTAATATTGTATGAGGTGGGAACTTTACTCAAGTAAAACTATAAGACGTTATTAGAAATTAAACAATGCAGTTAAATGAGTAAAATAAAAAATAAGCTTGAAATTTTCTGGAGTGTGAGTAAAAAAGTGTCCAATGAAAAGACTACTAATAGTGGGTTACAACTACTTTGGATCTTATTTAGAACAAGCAAAATAATGAAAATAAAGTCAATGAAGCATGTATTACAGGGATGTTTTCTCACTATACTGAACAAATAACAGTATTAGTTAGATTAGAGTATGAGAACATTTGCAGTGCTCGTACAATATACTGTACAACAAACTGTTTTCAGACCACTGACAGAGAAGAAAGAGTGAAAACTCTTCACATGCGCATTTTCAGAAATGCGCATGTCCACTTTATCCAATGCTCTTTATTTTCTTTATGTTCTTAAGTTTCCTGTTACTGTTGTATGAGTGAGAAACCACTTCACATAATTCAGTGCATGTGTGAACAGAACAAATAATTCAAACTGATTTGAGAACCAATTAAGAACATTCTGCCAAATGCTTGATGGAGCATAAACCAAAGTAACAAAAGGAACTTTGACCAGTGTACCAAAATAAAAGTACATTTTGTCATTTGTACTTGAGTAAGAGTAAAAAGTGCACAGTAAAAAAGACTTTTCTAAGTTTGTAAACTGAACAAAGGTTTGAACAAAAGAAAATACTATTTCAGTCTTTCTCATTTAAAATTAAAAGTTTATTTAATGCATTACTTGATGTTTCTTTCTAATTATTTGTGAAATTTACCAGCAATTACTGAGTAAAAATGGTTTCAAAGTAAATCCTACACCATTTTTAGCGTACCCACCTTCAGATATGTTCTTAAAAGTACAAGTAATTGAAATGATGCTTGTTACTACTCGCATATATGACACATAAAAAAATAAATAAATAAATCTCCACGGAGAAACCCTTTTATAAACCTGAAGTAGTCCAAATAAAATTCCATGTTTTCATAGATTTACAATTACATATTATTTCTCAAACTTGGTAAAATGCGCATTTTGAAGTAAACACTTAATTTTTCACACCACACAAATTGCTTTACACTAAAAAAAAAGTGAACAATTTATTGATATTTAAAGTTGATGTCTACTGTTGAAAAGTTTAGGGACATTTACCACCGCAAATGAAGAACGACCCATCAATCAGATGTGAATATGTTTACTAGAAAGGGCTAGTGGTCTCTCAAACTGATCATGAGGGTTAAGAACCAATGATGACTCAATAAAACATTGCCAGTTGACCCCGTTTATACCCAATTCTTAGTCCTGCTTCAATGCACGCTAGACAAATTACCTGCGTGGTGGCGTCAACCACAGAGCTAGTGAGTGGGAACACCCCTTGACACAATGCCCTCTACCTACTATCTAAATTATTCACAAACCCACCTGATAAAGAGAAAAAAGATTCAAAATGAATTGACCTGACTGACGGGGTTTCCTCATTCAGTCAAAGCGCCACAATGGCTCCACCTCACCCCTCCAAGTCTTTCCACCAAACACCTTGATAAAACCTCTATTCTTTCACTTTCTGTCTCTCGTTCCTCTCTTTCATTTGCTCTTCGATCCCAGGCCACCAGGGAACACATGGGTCTTTGTTCGCTGAATTGGTTTTCTGATGTTTCTCTTTCTTGCTTCTCTCTCTTCTCGGCTCGTCTTTTCTTCGGGGAGAGCCTGATTAATATCGTCCGTAACGCGAAGCGGTGACGCGCAAGGCCCCTCTCAGCCATTACTGCGCACAGTCACTGAGCTTAATACCCGAAATATTACAGTCACAGAGTAATAGGATTCCAGCACGGAATATGAAAAGCATGAATTTATGCATTTTTAAATGAAGGCAGAATAACTCAAGCGGCTCATTAATGAGACTCACTGTGTACAGAACTCATATAGGACGTATGATGTGAAGCTCTGATGTACCGTTTCTGATTCATGTTCAAAATTAGCTTAAAACATGAGAGCAAACAGTATGTTACTGTTCAAGCTTAGAAAAGTATGAGTGCTAGATTAGAGGTGGACATAATTATTGTAAAGCCTACAAAATGTTAGAGAAGTTAAACTTTTAACCATTCAGAAAAGAATTTGTGTAAAAAGGAGTGAGAGGAGAACATGAGAAGGTTATGCGGTCAAAAATATAAAGCGATCATAAGAGGGAGGAAAATATTGCCATGGTGCTAACAGCTAACAACACATTAGCAGTTAGCAAACTGCTTCTATCTTATTACAAAAAAACTATGATTAAAATTACTATTTTGTTTTAAAAAAGTTTAGAGTTAAGGGCCGTCCACAGGTTAATATAAAGTATTATAAGAGTATGTTTTACAAGTACATACTATTTCAGGTTTTTCTACTTCAAAATGTGTTACTTGCCGATTTATTTGTGAAACTTACTAAGACTTACTGAGTGAAAATTGTTTCTACACCAAATTCTGTTCACTCTATTATGCTAATATACATTATACGCATCATATTGCAGATTTTTCATTAGAAATTATTGTAGATGTTTTATCAGCGCCCAATTCTTTTTGGAGGGCTCTTAAAAGCATAAAATGTACAATTATTACCCGTCTGCTACCATCGATGTCACATCGCAGCATATTCGCTAATGGGCTAAGGTGACTGGCTAAACATTTGCTAAACATATACATCCAGTGGGTCCTGCGCTAGCCAAGCTTTAAGATAAATGTTAATGTAGCCTGAAGAACTGAACTGTCTGCTGTTCACAAACACACTCCCTGACTTTCCCTCTTTACACTCCCCGTGCCAAAAGGTTTTGATAAATTAGATGGTTTAATTAATACTTTTCCAGTGCTTAGCGCAGAGAGCTTATAATTAGTCCTGGTTTTAAGAGCATAATCTCCTGACATCATTGAGATCTTATCATACTTACACACAAACACATTCACACGCTCAGGAGTCTGACACACACTGCTAGCTTATGGATTACTTATGGATTGTGTGTGTGTGTGTGTGTGTGTGTGTGTGTGTGTGTGTGTGTGTGTGTGTGTGTGTCAGTCTCAACAGATTTAAAAGTTAGTCTCCATTGTACACAGTAAGTTGTTTTAAACAGTAAATCACTGTGGTACAGAGGTAGAAAGAGAGCCAGAATTAGTCACAGTAACAGAAATTAAAAAATATGCTACTGTTGCTGCAGTATAATCTACACAGTATGCTTAGCATGTTAATACTGAAAATGACTTTTAGAAGTGTATAAACTGATTAACTTCTATATTCATTATTTAATCAGACTATATAAAAATACCAAATCGTTCAAATAATTTTTATTTTCAAGGTAACTGGATGAATAGCTCGATGCCATAATGAGGCCATGTGACAAGAATATAATATGCATACCATTTCACATGGTCAGCATGGAAAAATCATATAAAGTAGGCAGTATACAGTATGAATGCCATGCTAGTATACCATTTAGAACACAGCCAGAGCTAGTAAAATTGAATGTTGTATATAATTGTATGCTATAATTGTACATAACAATATCATTTTACTTAATACATTTAATGTACAGTGGGTACGGTAAGTATTCAGACCCCCTTATATTTTTCACTCTTTGTTATATAGCAGCCATTTGCTAAAATCATTTAAGTTCTTTTTTTTTTCCTCATTAATGTACACACAGCACCCCATATTGACAGAAAAACACAGATTTGTTGACATTTTTGCAGATTTATTAAAAAAGAAAAACTGAAATATCACATGGTCCTAAGTATTCAGTCTTTTTGGGAAAGATGCAACAAGTTTTTCACACCTGGATTTGGGGATCCTCTGCCATTCCTCCTTGCAGATCCTCTCCAGTTCTGTCAGGTTGGATGGTAAACGTTGGTGGACGGCCATTTTTAGGTCTCTCCAGAGATGCTCAGTTGGGTTTAAGTCAGGGCTCTGGCTGGGCCATTCAAGAACAGTCATGGAGTTGTTGTGAAGCCACTCCTTCGTTATTTTAGCTGTGTGCTTAGGGTCATTGTCTTGTTGGAAGGTAAACCTTCGGCCCAGTCTGAGGTCCTGAGCACTCTGGAGAAGGTTTTCGTCCAGGATATCCCTGTACTTGGCCGCATTCATCTTTCCCTCGATTGCAACCAGTCGTCCTGTCCCTGCAGCTGAAAAACACCCCCACAGCATGATGCTGCCACCACCATGCTTCACTGTTGGGATTGTATTGGACAGGTGATGAGCAGTGCCTGGTTTTCTCCACACATACCGCTTAGAATTAAGGCCAAAAAGTTCTATCTTGGTCTCATCAGACCAGAGAATCTTATTTCTCACCATCTTGGAGTCCTTCAGGTGTTTTTTAGCAAACTCCATGCGGGCTTTCATGTGTCTTGCACTGAGAAGAGGCTTCCGTCGGGGCACTCTGCCATAAAGCCCTGACTGGTGGAGGGCTGCAGTGATGGTTGGCTTTCTACAACTTTCTCCCATCTCCCGACTGCATCTCTGGAGCTCAGCCACAGTGATCTTTGGGTTCTTCTTTACCTCTCTCACCAAGGCTCTTCTCCCCCGATAGCTCAGTTTGGCCGGACGGCCAGCTCTAGGAAGGGTTCTGGTCGTCCCAAACGTCTTCCATTTAAGGATTATGGAGGCCACTGTGCTCTTAGGAACCTTAAGTGCAGCCGACATTTTTTTGTAACCTTGGCCAGATCTGTGCCTTGCCACAATTCTGTCTCTGAGCTCTTCAGGCAGTTCCTTTGACCTCATGATTCTCATTTGCTCTGACATGCACTGTGAGCTGTAAGGTCTTATATAGACAGGTGTGTGGCTTTCCTAATCAAGTCCAATCAGTATAATCAAACACAGCTGGACTCAAATGAAGGTACAGAACCATCTCAAGGATGATCAGAAGAAATGGACAGCACCTGAGTTAAATATATGAGTGTCACAGCAAAGGGTCTGAATACTTAGGACCATGTGATTTCAGTTTTTTCTTTTTTAATAAATCTGCAAAAATGTCAACAATTCTGTGTTTTTCTGTCGATATGGGGTGCTGTGTGTACATTAATGAGGAAAAAAAAACGAACTTAAATGATTTTAGCAAATGGCTGAAATATAACAAAGAGTGAAAAATGTAAGGGGTTCTGAATACTTTCCGTACCCACTGTAGGAGAGAACAGAACAGAACAGAACAGAACAGAACAGAATAGAATAGCTGAATGCAATAAAAACATTTAGATGAATTTTAGTTTTTTTGTTTAAGTTAATCAATATTAATATTACATTTAAACGTGTTATTCTTTAACCCCTGCAGTACCGCCTCAGACCTCCTATTGAAGACTATCTGACCTTAACGCACAAATACACACAAACCAATTAAAGCTGGATGTATCATCTGCAGAAGCATTTCGATACTTGCCACCTTAAAAACAGCAGTAAGTAAACCTGCATTGAAAAGAAGAAACTCTGTATTCATTACAAAACTGGTTAGCAGTGGCTTTGTGAAATGCTGTATCATTTAATTGAAAAACTAATGATCCCAATTTCACTAACTTCTAATTAGAAACAGCACAAATGTTATCATTGTCTCACTGATGCGTGCAAACACGCACAAAGGCCATGCTCACACACTCGCTGAGTCAAGTACACACACACGCACATAAAATTCAAAGGTTGCTTCTTGCGGAAGCATTTGTGGATATTTTCTGGGTATCAGTGGCATGTCTTCACAGATAGAGTCAAACACAGAGCCTCACAATGAGAAATCTGATAATACCCTCATATCTCGATACATTGTCTCCATGTTTACACAATCATAACAATGTGAGATTTTATTCCCTCAACACATACAATCAAGCTGTGAGAACATTACACATTGTGAAGTTAGAATTTCAGTATAAAACATTAATGAAACATAGAAAACTAGAAAAGCCCTTGTGAAAAAGAACCCTGTAGCATCCTTATAAAGAGAGTGCTTATTATAGAAATAACATACTTAATAAACAGTACTGTAACAAACTTTTTACAGTGTCATTGTTACACATGCTAGTTACTATAGTAATAACTATAAATTATGCATAATTAGATGCAACTAACCCTAAACCAAACCCTAATCCTAACCCTAAAGTACATGTAGTTAATTATTATAATTCAGTACTTAAAAGTATAATTACACTAGGGGTGTCCCAACTATGGATTTACATAGCCAAATCAGATTTGAATCAGATTGCCTATATTCAACTGATAGTCGAATCATATATGTGTGGCGGGGGTAGACGTTTAAGATGCAACTGACAATGATTTTTATCTCTTTTAAACTGAAATGAAAGGCAATGTGAATAAACATTCACAGCCACGATGTACAGAACACCACACAAGGATACAGAAGAAAATGAATAAAAACATTTTGGATCAATAAACCTTAAAAATATATATAAATAACCGCAGAAAGGCCACACTGCAGAGGTATGCATTTCACATGTCGGCAAATCAAATTAAATTGGCTAAATTGCCTGTGCGAGCAAGCTTTACCTCTAACATCGATGCACCGAAAAACAATCAATAATTAATTTACAGAATTGAATTAGAACAGAATATACCATTCTAATAAATAAAAATAATTTAAAAAAATGAAATAGTCATAATCAAGTCACAACTGCAAAATGCCTGAAGTGCAGGGAAACATCAAAAAACAAGTCACAAATAGTTAAATCAGATAACCCAGAATAATCAATAAATAAATTAAAATGAAAGGAATTATTAAAATAACGAAAGTATAGCCAGAATTGTCAACTTTGTCTTTTTAACTGCAGAGACAATAAACGGTAAACTGGAGTGGCAGCCTTTTTAGCTAAACATTCACAGCATCCAAAAATCAAATTAGAACCGACTGAAATGTTTTGAAATCACTTGTACCCTACACTACCTGATTGAGAAAAAAAAATCCAGTCTTTCACGAGATCTGCCTGTGTCCGTTTGAGTCTTTTCAAATAGCGCGCTAGTCAGCTCGTTAACGATGGCCAGCAGAAGCACGCCACAGTGTTTGTCATTGTTGAGTGGTAGGACATGAGCTGTTGGCACAACTTGCGTATACGTTTTCTGGATCATCTTTTACCATTTCAAAGTGCATCCAATTCTACACTTTAGATTTTATTGTTAAAGATTTAATCCCTGCCGCCAAGATGCCCTCTATCGGTCACAAATCATGGAAGTGAAACTTAAATCTGTCACAGGGGTGGTTGGATTTATTCACGCACATTAAAAATATTTATTAAAAGCTTCTTTCTTTTCACATTTTTATTCATAGCATTATCATAATAGGCTGTATATTAACCTATTGGGAGAGAACAGGTACGTCTATGTAAAATCAGATATTGAGCACCCCCATATCTCATTTCATAACACCTCTGCGAAGATTCGACTGTGAGATTGGCAGTCGAATCAGGCTCCTCCTATCAAAGCATCGAATCGTCATCTATTCAGGGTCACCCCTAAATTACACTATAACAAAGACACTTTAAAATTATCCGAATATACTTGAGTGTGAACTGAATGTAATGTTTTCGACATCGCAACTACGTTAATTGCTATTAAAAAAGAAATGTATTATAGTTTCAATTTATATTAAATGCAACTAAATGAACTAAAGTTTTCTTAGTAATTTCATAATTCTATTGTGTTTGAAATATGGTTAAAGTACCAAATGATTAATCTGTATTGTGGAATTTTATGGTATGGTAACTGAAATAAAGCAATAAGCCCCAAGAAGCCATTGTTAACTGTGACTTTTGAACAGCTAAGGGGCATTGCTAGGCAGATGCAGAGTGGTGCCAATAAAAATTAAGATTCTAAACTATCTGTTTTATAATACACTTTAATGTAATGTAATTTAATGTAACTTGTATGTCATGTATTTAATTATTTTGTGACTACACATTTGTTATGATGAAGTTGCAATTTAGTAGATTTCAAATATATTAACTTGTAATATGTAATATCAAATAACACACTACAGTTACAGTCAAATTAAAATCAGTGCTTTAGTATGTTAGTCAAGTCTACTTATTTAAAGCACAACAAAATATAGTAAAACACTTATTTAAAATGTACTGTTGTTTTTATGGGTAGGATTGTATGCTGACTATTATTTTGAAAGGGGACATCAGAACTGTTGGAAGTGATGTAATGTGAGTGAAAACAGAAGTGAATGAGTAAACTGTCACTGTCAGGGTTCTGTCACTTCAGTCTTGTCTATGTGTGAGCGTATGTTCTTAAGTAAGGTCTTAAGTGTTCGCTCGGGCTGTACGCTCTTCAGTCCGCGTGTGTTGTGTTCTGTGTAGCACACAGTTCGTGTTTACATGGGTCGTGTGCTTCCATTTTATATTTTGTCCTGTGCTGTGTAGCACGCAGCTTGTGTTTTTCACCGGTGGTGTGCTTTCATGTTGTCATGTTTTGTGTGAACACACGGCTTATGAGTGCTCATTCATGTCTTTTGTTTAAGCACATGGCTTGTGATTTGTGTTCGCTGGCCATATGCTCATGTTTTTGTCATGTTTGGTGTGAGCACATGGCTTGTCATCTGTTTTCTTGTGCCATGGACTGTCTATTCTTGACCCCACCCATCTTTTTACCTGATTATTAGTTAATTTGCTATTAAATTATCTGTTATGATTATTAAATTAATAATGCTGTTATCCCTCGTTACCTGCCTTGTTTGCTAAATTATTTATTCTTCTTGTGTTTGCAGTCCTGTGCCTGTTTGTTGTCTGATGTTAACAGTCATGTACCTTGCCTGATCCTGTCCTGTCCTGCCTTGCCCAGTCCAGTCGCCAGTTGTGTTTTAACCCCACTGGGTATTTTTTGTTGTCTGTTTTTGTTTTATTTTTTACTTAATAAAAGCCCATTCGCTCCTGAAATTGAGTCCTTGCTTCATCCCTTCACCCACATCCTTAAAAATTCACATGCACTCAGTTTTGTTTGTTCTTAGTATCCGTTTTCATGGACTTTTAGTTTGTTTTCATCAGTCACGTGTTTCTTTGTCTTAGTTTTCCACCAGTCATCAGTTGTCATGGACACTCATCACACCTGTTCATGCTCATTATCACTGTGCATTTAAGTTGCTCCGTTTCACCCTTCAGTTGTTGGTTGTGGTATGTGTTTCTGTCGCCTGCTTTTGGATTAAACCTTATATATATTTTCAATCTGCTTTCGTCTGTCTTCATCTTCGTGACAGAACAACTGACTAATTGATGGATTATGCAGAAGTTTTCTATGATTGCCCAGGAGGGCGTTGATTTTTTTGTTTTTACTGAAAATTTCTGTTGTCTTGCCATCACCAGCCCCTTCGACAAGTTCTGAAGTCTTTGTTCTTTATCGGGGTTAACTACCACGATCCCATAGACCTCTGAAGGGATGCCATCATCCGGTGTTTAGAGAGTGTCTACCCCTGGTCAAGAACACAGCCGGACCCAGAGCATGATTCACCACCTGTGATCACGGAGGAATCGTGTGAGCCGCCGCGACGTGTCATCCAGAGGCAGAGGACAAGTGCACAGTGCTGACCCTCGCCCCGGAAGAGGAGCCCTCCAGTGAGTCTGAACAGGGGTGTGAGCCTGTGACATCTGTGGCTAAGAGTATACTGGTTGAAATAGAGACTGAGGACTGGCTGATGGACTTCAGTATGGAGGCATCATCTTCCACCCTATCCCACCCTGTTTCTCGTTTGTCATCGCTGTTTGTAGACAGCACAATGGACTGTTTGAAATCTGATTTATCTATTTGCTCTGAACCTTCATCCCTGCTTCTGCTGGAGGTTTGCAGCCCTTCACCATCTCCTGGAATGCCATGTTGGGACATTGAGCCTCAGGTCAAGCAACCACCATCAGTGCCTGAGCGAGTGGATCTTGTGGCTCCGCCTCCAGCCTCTCGGCTCGTCGACCTCCATCTTGGCTTCTCCCACCTTCGACTCCACCAGGTTCCTTCATCCGGTTCCCCCTTGATCAGTCGTCACTCCATCTCCGCCACAGACTTGCGGATCTTCCGCAAGTCTGTTCCTCCAGTTCTATGGCTGCAGCGGGCTCCTCCTTTCCTTCAGGTATACCTTGGTCCTCCATTGCACTGGCATCACCACAGTCCCAGCCCCGGCATGGTCCCGTTGCCGGGGTCTCATTGTCGTCCTGATGGCACCATTTGTCCGACGCCACCCATCACCTTTCCTGCACCATCTCCTGTTGCCATCCCTTCGCAATCTCCTGTTGTCATCCCTTCGCCATTTCCTGTCACCATCCCTGCACCATCTCCACACCCTTCATATATTTTGAATCTGCCATCTTCATCTTCATCTGGTGACATAAAAAAGATAGATGAAGATCACTACTCCTGTCTTGTGTGCTTCAATACTTAATAACTCCTGACAGTTTAAGTCCTGACAAACTGCAGACAAGGATTAGGCTTTTTTTGTTTTTTCGGCATTGTTGGTCACGAAGATGGCTGTTTGTAATGTGCTATTCCCAAGTTTTCTCCTGCCTTGCCCCGGTGAGCCTGATATGCCATTCAGCACATGGCTGCGGATATTTGAAAATTACCTACAAGTTATTGATGCTACTGAGGATGCCTGGCTGAATGAAAGATAGAGAGCAGTACTGCTTCACTGCCTAACACAGGTACAATGTATAAGGGTGCAGAGGATGCACTGAATCATGCCAAAAGCTACCAAAAGGAAATGCCAAAAGTAAACGCTGTCAGGTGCCTCATGTTGTTGCTTTGCAAAAGCTTGTTGTTTCATATAAGTTCAGTGCCAGTACTGACAAAATTATTTGTGATCAGTTAGTAGAGAATGTCCTTAGCTCATGAATATGTGCAAGACTTTTGATTAAAAAATGATCTTACACTGGACAGAGCTGTTATGACAGCAAGCCAGATTGAATCTTCTGCCAATCAGACTAAATCTATTTCAAATTCCCATCAAGTTACCGCCCACGTACAAGCGGTGCAGCACACAGTAAAACGCAGAACAATGAGGAAACCATCACATGCACCTCTTAATTCTGCTTTGTTGGGGAGGAGGAACTCATGCTTTCGATGCGGATCAGAGGCACACTTAGCTAATGCTGCGAACTGACTGGCTGCAGCTGCAACTGCAATATGCAGGAAGTGTAAAAAGATTGGACATTAACCTAAACTGTCAATCAGCACAATAAAACGTGCAAGGTCCATGAAATTGAATTACCTTTAATTACTGTACTCTACACAGAATATTCAGCTTGTGCTGAATGTGGTTGACAGCACTTATGCATACCATATCAGCAAGATTGTTGCTGTCGCCACCTACAGTCAGGCTTGTAACATATTAAAAATTCCAAATTGCAGTGGTTGAATGTTTGTCAGCGAACATTTCCCTACATGACCATTCAGTTCCTGCTTTGTTCTTCATTATGACCTAATGCCTGCACTGCATGAGAGGATTGAAAACAATCAAGTCCTGCCTTCTAATGCCCTTCCTGTGCCAGTCTTTCAGTGCATTGTTGACTGAGTCAACTGAGTTTGGATGTACTAAAAACTTTATATACCGCATAAAGCTGGATGAAACCATAATTTTTGTCGTGTTCTTTACGGATTGGCTTCAGCACCTGTGGCATTTCAGAAGATAATGACCATCATCACTGACTGACTTTTCAGGGGTTGAATATTAACTTGACTACATTCTCTGTCTGCTGCTTATGTTTATGCTGCATGTGCTTCTTGCCTTGCTCTAATCAAACTTCATACACACATTTCTAGGGACTGGATATTGAGTTGTTGCCATACTATGAACTGTGACTGGAACTGTCTGTCAAGGACAACTTTGGCCGATTGCACCTGCTGCTCTTCGATCTGTGCTGGTCTCCATAGTGCACAAAGGACATCAGGGAGAGGTCAGTACCAAACAACGCCTTTGTGATCTCTATTGGTGGCCAGAGATGGATGCTCTGGTTCATGATGCTGTCCGTTCCTGCCATGTGTGTCAGCTCAATGACAAAACTGTCAAGTCACATTCTGCTCCCCTCCGGCCAGTGCTTCTGCCAGTGGCCATTTGACACTGCTGCATCCAACTGCAGGTTTGCAGCAACATTAACTGATTATTACAACAAAGGCCTGAGGTCTGCTTTACTCATACTGTCACTACGGATTCTGTCTGCCACGGAAATCCATTGAGTATTGTTACTGATAATGGTGCTGAGATTATGTCTGCTGCCTTCGCTGCTTTTCTGAAAGGAAGTAATATTCATCACCATCATTCCTCTCTCCACCTCCCGGCAGCTAATGGTGCTGTAGAGAGGTTCAACTGTGTGCTAAAACACACTGTCCAAATGGCCATCCAGCAACATCAGCCATGGAAACCTGTGGTAACGGACTTCTTGCAGGTGTACCATGCCATTCCACATGCTGCAACTGGTATTTCATCCTTTCTGCTCATCTATGGCAGGCCATTTTGCCATCTGCTCCTGTGAACCCGCCAACTGACCTGACTGTTTGCCAAAGGGTTACATGGCTGCAACACAACATTAAAAAGTACACCGATGCTAAGCAGAGTGCTCGCACTCCTTGTTTCCAAGAGGGGGATAAAGTGAGGGTATGGAACCCCTTGTATGGTCCTAAGGGACACAAAGTTTACTGATCCTCTCAAGACTTGGGGCTGGGTACATATGTTCTTAGTGATAGAAAGACATGGAATGCTTACCATCTTACTGCATTTCCATGCACACCAACAACTCCAGTTGAGAATACTGCTTACTACACACACACACACACACACACACACACACACACACACACACACATACCACTAGACCTAAACGTGATGTTTGGAAGACTATTTGGTTAAATGACCATGTTACTTAGATCTAATGAGCTGTTCTGGATCTGATGTGTGGATGTTTTCATTTTTGGTGCAGCTCTGATGTTCTGTTACATTCTTTAAAAATGGGGTTATGTTGTATTTGTGGGTAGGATTGTATTATTGACTACTATTTTATTTTGAAAGATGAAGTCAGAACTGTTGAAATGATGTAATGTGTCTGAAAACAGAAGTGAATGAGTAAACAAGATGGATGAAGTTCGCTATTCCAGTCTTGTGTGCTTCATTACTTAATATCTCTTGACAGATACAACATGTACTTAAGTAAAACTTTTAATTTGACATTATTACAACATGCACTTGTGTTAAAGTCATGAAAGTGTACTCCCTTTAATTAGCCTTTATTTAATATTACATTACCTGCAGTTCATTCTCTAAAAATATACTATTAAGATTTGCAGTACACTAAAAGTGCACATTCAATACAATTGTGTGCAGTTTTTCACAAGGAGAGACGTCAAAATAGACTAGATTTTTGCATTTCTGATGAAAATACCTGTTCAGAACTTGCAGCCATGATGCTAGGGTGTTGTGGGTGGTTGCTAGGCAGTTGCTAAGGTGTTCATCATGTGTTGCTATGCAGTTGCTAGGGTATTCTGAATAAGTTTAGGCATGTTGCAAGGGTGTTCTGGGCTGTTGCTAGAAGAAAGTCAATGGGATTTTTTTGGTCGTTTTGATCTGATCGCTTTGAAAAGCAAAAGCAACATAAAACACGGCCAAGCTTAGTGCTTGTTAGGGGCTTTTTTGAATACCAAACCTTAAATACTTGTAACAATGACAGTGCCTTACTTGCCTAAGTAAGCTAACAAGGAAACACACAACCATAACATGACTTACGCATGACTGTATTGACATCTATATGAAAACATCTAAACAGGTTCAAGTCAACACAGGCATCATCTTTACAGATTCTCAAAACGTACTGCTGCAAGCCATTTGGCATTCTGACTAGAAAGGCGGCCAGCGCTTTCAATTAAAGATGTGTCTTTTAGCAGGCAATAACTCAGATTTATAGTTTAATGGAATTAATGTATTTGAGTTGGATATAAATAAGGGCACAGAGTTTGTTTTTTCCCTCTCGTTTAGCTTACATATAAGACTTGCAATTAATTTCCAAGAGCATTTTTTTCTCAGAGACCTTATTTATGACAATACGTATGATTTATTTGATTTGTCTAGACACTCCCTGTGCTTTCCCAAGGCAGAAGAATGCATGTGTGTTTTTGTGTTCGGCATCTTCTGCCTCAATGTGTGATCTGTATTAACTGACTGTCAGGGTGAGGGGGTAAACCCTGCCGTGAGGCAATAAAAGCAGAATTAAATCATAAATACAGTGTTACCACAACAAACTGTCAGCTTTAATAAATTATATTGATGATAACCATAGAAACCAAACGGATCGCATTGTAATACATTGTAAAACAGATAAATATTTTTCTGGCGACTTTACTGTCATTGATTATTAATTCTCACAAGGGTCTAGACAGCTGACCCCAATGATGGATTCTCAAACCATGTGCACATTACAGAACCATGTGTCCTTAGTGTTTATTTTCACAGTGGACAGACTCATCTATTTAGAAGATTCTCATTAATATCTGAAAAACCTAAGCAGAGACTGCAAAATGAAGACAAATGGGTCATTCTCAGGAAATCTCAATGTCATTGGTCAAGGTTTTTTATTTTATTTTATTTTTATTTTTAATAAATATATATATATATATATATATATATATATATATATATATATATATATATATATATATATATATATAATTTTTTTTAGCCGTCAATGGTATTTTAATGGCTGACATGTCCGATTAATATGTGTTTACAGCTAGCAATACTTATTGGTACCGCAAAAGTGCTACATTATTCTGTTATAATGGGTTCAAATACTTATTTCAATAACTGGTACTTACAGTTTTATGTTGCTTTTAAACACTTCATAGCATTCAAGTTTGCTATTAAATGGCATTTCAAAACTTTTATGTCACATTCAAAAAATGACTAATAACTGCGAATACCATTTCATTACACCACATCATTCACAGTCAATACTCTTTGTGCTTTTTGTACTTTTAAAGAACCATATATTTCTGAGGAAAATAAATAAATAAATACACAGTACCTTTGCTTGAAGTGGTTTAATATTATAATGTCATTATGCATTATTTTTAAAAGGTGGAAATTTCAAAGCATAACAGGGTTCAACAGGAAAATCCAGGTAGAACTCAACTATTATTATAGTTAGCTAATATTCTAAACTCCAAAAATGTAATATGGATGGGGGGGCATGCAAATTGGCTTATAGCCAGATAAAAAATAAAATTAAAAAAGTCATATAGTTTGATATGCTTATGCTAAATAAAGGAACTTTTAGAATGTTCGTACATTACAATGTCTTGGAAAAGTGTCCAAACACACCAGCAAAACACACCAACCTTAGGGTTTTTTTCTCAAGATAAGTGTGTTTGGAAGACACTGCGGGATGGTTTCCTGAAGACGGATTGTCTTGAGATGTCCATTTATTAAAAAGTCAGCAAGCTAAAGGAGCTTCTTCTGTGTTTTCAGAGTATGAGTATGAGATTTGGAAACTAAGAGAGTGAGGTGTCATTCTGATTTATTGGCCGTCATATTCACTGACCTCATAATATATTGAGTGTGTTTGTGTTACGCAATGCAATCTTTCATAAATCTTAGTTAAATAAATGCACAGGTAAGAAGCCATCTGAATTACTCATGCACTTATAAACAAAGAATACAACAGGTTCGTGACAGTCTTGATCGATTCTCTTTCCAGGTAAAAAACACACTTGGGCGAGGTGGGTGGTTTGGCAAACTGATTCATTTTTAAACTGAAAATCATTGTATATTAAAGGGATCATGTCATGATTGTTCTTATATTTTATGAAATAGAGTTTAATATGTCCTCCAACAGAATATATTCAAATTAAGGCTCAAAAATGACATGTTTTAAAATCCTAATAGTTGTGACATCAAATCACATATGAATGCCACATTTACAAATCAAAAATGCCTATTCAGTGTTCAAGAACTTGGACTGACCAGTCACAGTGAGGTAATAAAGAGGATAGATGCTATAACCCTTGGACTGAACGACAAACGACAAAATTAAAATATTATTTCAGTCAGTAATGATAAGAACAGCCTAAGAAGGAAAAGAGGACGATGAGGATAACGAGGAAGACAGAAGAAGTGAGATAGACAGGTAGGGGTGGAGAGACAGGGTGTGTGTGTGGTGTAACCCTAGCCCTGGGGCAGTGTAAGAGAGCAGAGGGGGACAGTAGGGCTGGCCCGGCTCCAGTCGCCCGGCCTGGCCCCTAATGGGGTCCCTTTCTCTGCCTGCGTGCCACTGTGCTCCCCTAATTGAAGGTAATTGTTGGGAAGAGGCTTCGGCTGCCCAGAGCCACACAGAATTCCCACTGTTCCCCTCTCCCAGACGGGCAGACCTGGAGCGGGAGGGGGCGGCCAATGGGGCGGATCACATTTCCGACTGGCCCAGGTCCCTGCTCGATGTCTTACGGCATGCATGGGCTACACACACACACACACACACACACACATATAAGTGTATAATTGTGTCCAACCTAAATGGGCATCCTGTTCTGGAGTGACAGCTCAGAGGGTGGGTGAAGCCCGATGACAGACGGACAGAACGGGAGAATAGAACGTGAGAGAGAGAGACCAATTGTGTTTGTGCTGATTCATCGGTAGAAACCTGTAGTCACCATCCACAGTTAAATGCTCACACACACGCAGGTGATGAAATAATGCTGAAATGAGGATTGGACGCGCTGAATGAGGAACTGTAACCGTGTGTCAGTACGGGACGCATCGCTGCTGCAGAACTGGGCTCTGTGCCCAACTTGACATTACACCATCCACTGCAAGAAAGAGAGAGAGAGACAAAGAAAGAGAGAGAGAAAAAAATGCTAGTAGAAACGTAGGTCCATCATGCTGAAGCAGGTCTGAATATGAGACGCACTGTATGTAATGAAACCACTGGAATTTTCACAAACACATTGTGCAACTATATATCACAAAACATGCCTAAACTTCAGCTAATGCAGAACAAATTAACCACATGCTAAAAAATGTTTGCTCGCATTTTGCACATTCCTTACCCATTTTATTAGTGGTGTTTAATAATGCAAATGTAGTTATTACTATTATTTAGCTTATGGAAATTAAAATGATACCTCAGATTTACATTGAAGTAGGTACTAGAGTCATATCTAGAAACCAGAACATCAAGACTCTGGAGAACCACCCAGAACACCCTTCTGACTTCACAAAAATGTGCGAAAAGGCAATCATGACTGCTTAGCATCATGGTGGATATCTAACTTCTTTCTAACTTCATCCAGGCTCACAAACACAAAATGGACATCAGTTTACAGGCATTAAGTGGATGCCTATGAAGCGTATTTACAGGTAGACGTTCTTAACGTTCTTCTAGATAACTTCCCCACCAGACCCAACACAATATTACTGATGTCGGCCTGAACATTACACCAAAGTTCTGTGAAATCGGCAAAACGTCATTTTTCCCTCCACGCCGGATTTCCGTAGTGTGAGATTCTGTCGAGTGTGCGGAGCACTGGGCTGAAATGAGAATTACCTTCCCGCTCTGCGCGCTCAGAGACACCGCGCTTGGCTGAGTTTAGCCGTACGGACGCAGCCAAGCGGGAAATCCAGATTCCAGCACTATCAGGGAAATGGCACATATGACTGCGGTGCCTAAGTCGGCCCTAATCAGGTCAGCCTAATGGTAACTCACCATCGCCATCATTCCAGCCAGACTGATTGAGCCTCTAAGCCTAAATAGCAATGCTCTTTTCCGCCTAAAGCGATTCCCATATTACTTTTCGCCCTAAACCCAGGAGGAGAGAGCGAGAGAGGGGGGGAGGTTGAGATGGAAAACCGAGCGTCCCGTGCGTCCTTTTCTCGGCAGAGTCAGCAAACATTCTGATTCACTGACTCGCTCAGCCACGGTTGCAAAATCAACAGAGCTATCTCCTCTGTGTGATTGTTCCTCAGCCAAATTCAAAGCAACTTACGATATTCATTTCCACACCGCAGGAAGAGATGATTGCGTTCATTGTGTTAGCTAGAACCGAAAGATCTAATGAAGACAGTGAACCGACGAGTTTTTGTTGCACAAAGAACTTTGGGCCTCTTATTGTCTGACCTCTCTTGCCCAATCGCGCCGTTGGCGTCTCAGATGGCCGCTTCGAACTTCTGCGGCGCCGACATCAGGATGTGATAATTAGTCAGATGAAATGAATTTGGAGTCTTTCTTTTCCATGAGAGATTTCCACCATAATTACTGCAGTTTAATTAAAAGTTCCCGTCAATCTGCCAGATTGCCGACTGGGCCGAATAATGGACGAATACGACGAAATGAAACCTTAATCCAGAGTCAACGTTAATATCTGATGCCTGCAAAGACAAACCTCTTTTTTAGGGTTTTAGAATCTCTAATAGAGCACTATTATATCTTTTAAAAACTCATTATGGGATCTACAGGAATACTGCATGCGGGATCCTTAGAGGTTGCTGCAGTATTCTGTACCACAATGAATCTGGAGAGGAGAGGTCCCCATCTGGGAGGTGGCATGCAATTAGAGTACACTGGATTAGTTTCATTTTAAAGTTATTTAAACACAATGAGAGCACAGAACACTTCTTTTCCCACTCTTCAACTCGTCAAACTAATCATCTGCATTCTTTGGAAGTGTCTTTTTTTTCCTTCTAAGCTCCATCTATCACATGCACTAAGCGTTAAAAGCCTCTGTTTCAAACAGGAGGGTTGAAGACACGTTACAGGTCACAATTTGAGAGGAATTAGCAAAAAACACGGCACGGAAAGCTCTCAGCGGCGCTCTCATTAATGTAACTGCTGACCTGGGAATTCACAAACTTCACCCGAGAAACTTCCCCCGACACGCATGCTAATAATGAACCTGCATGAAAACGTTATTACCGGAATTAAATGCCATTGCTCATGACAATGAGGTTGTGTGGATAAATGTAGATGAACATAATATTTTTAGCAAGTGTGAATGAATTCTTGATTTTTCTCAGTGAAAAGATGATCTAGAGAAAGAGGTTGTCAAGCAAGGGTTGCCCCCCCCTAAAAAAGTTAACATTTACAGAATTTGACATTAATACGGTTACATTCTTCTTTGTAAAGACTGGCCAGAAATTATGTTTTTTCTCATGATTATGTTCTTCTTTTGTTTAAATAAAGTGGAAAAAAAAAAAAAAAAAGTTGACCTCATCATCCTTTTCTCCTTTCATTTCTTGATGGCTTTTAAATGAGATATACTGTAAAATGTCACATAGTTTTCAGTTAGCAAGTTAACCACTTAGCACACTAGCTTAGCATAGTATTAACTGGTTATCCAGCTCACCTTCTATGTACAAAGATACAACAACACAATCAGCAATATTTCATTTTAATATCTTCTATTAGCTATTGAATTTTATTTATCTAAAACAAGCATTTTTGATCAGGCATTACAAATACAAATGGCTATTCATTGGGGTCAGAAATTCTTGCAAGGCATCAGCCCACTTTTATTGCTAAGTCCTTACCATAAAAAAGTGAAAATGCCTAAAAAAGTATCCTAACAATACCAGTAAAAGTACATTCAATAACATGTGAAAATGACTTATATCATAGTTTTATTTAAAAAAAAAAAAAAAAAATGTAAAAACAAAGTTGCATATTCTCTCAAAAAAGAACAGTGATTATGTATGCATGACGCAAAAAATGGTATGAATAAGTGATCTTGTATACTTACCCTTCTTTCACTTTCCTGTCTTATTCAACTCCCTCTATCTTTTTTTTCCCGATTTCAGAGCATCTTTCTTTCATGAGCACTACTGAACCCACGGAGGGATGTTGGATTTGTGAAAATCAAAAGGCCTGCGATCCGTCCAGCTCTTCCATAGCCGCAAGTACATGCGACTTATGATTAAGCGCGCAGAATATATTAAATTAAACCATTCTGCCCCCCAAAAGAGGAGAAATTAATGAGGCAGGTAGGAGAAATGCTATGATAATGAGCAGAGTTAAGATGCCCCCCTTGCAAAGATATGTTGAGCGGTAATCCAGACCCCTACATATGAAAGCATATTTAAGCCGAACCAAATTCAAATGATTTAAATGTAAAGTAATCAGCAGGTAAGAATCTTATAAAGCAAAGAACCAGAACTAACTACCTTGGCCCTCTATGACTTCTTTTCATATTTCAGCTTTAATTTTATTTCATTTAACTTTCTCTTTAACACACACACATACTTCTTTACAAAAGCTAATGTGAAAACCTACTGGAAAGAAAAATCACAACTGAGATCTCAAGGTCTCAGAACTAAATACTAACATTATTAAACATTAAACAAAGTTTGTGGATTTTTTTGTGTGCTTTAGTATTTACTAATATTTTAGATCAACAACCTGCATCTTATGCACTAATTGTCAAACCTTTTAACTATACACTCTATTCTCTATACTAGGGCTGGACAATATATTGAAAATTATAAATTCTGTACCAAAATTGGTACCCCATAGCTTAGACCCCTAAGCTATGAAAAAGCTATAAAATTTCCTCTGGAAAGTTTCACATGGCACAAACACACACAGTTAAACACACGGTACATACTCTACGCTCATTACTTTTGAACTCAAGGGTAGTAGGGATTCAATAACTGATATCTGAAGACAGACACAACACACACACCCTAGTGTCCCGCGACCCTCCATCATGGCTGGCAGCCCCTCAGTGCAGTGTTAAGGGCCCATCACTCATTCTGTATCCTAACCAAAACAAAACGGTGCCAACTGGTAGCGCTTAGAACTGTTTACAGTGAAGCTGTTCCATACACTCCCATGATTAATGTAGCCTGCACAGACAGGTAAACAGACTCTCTGTGTGTGTGTGTGTGTGTGTGTGTGTGTGTGTGTGTGTGTGTGTGTGTGTGTGTCTGTGTGCGCGTGCGTGCGTGAGTGAGTGAGTGATTAATTTGCGACATGCAGACAGGTAAACAGAAGAATATTTACATGGCTTATCCCCCCTCCCCTATCGACTTAGTTCTTCTAAGCTGCAGATATTTTATCCTTTGAGCTAAAACTGTTTATTTTTTGTGCTATTCTGTGAGGCTCTGACACTTCTTTATTCTCTGTATCCCCCCCACCCCCTTTCTCTTTATCTCTCAAATGGAAAGGTCACATAATAAAATATACAGATGGAAAGAGAGGAAACAGCTGAAAGAAAATGTCCAGCCATTTTTTTTTCATCAGTAACATACAAAAATGATGTACTTGGTGACAAATTTATCTTTAAAAATTCACACTTTTAATGTTACTAAGTATCATCTCTATTATCTGTAGTAAAACAATTTGTGAATTAACGTATATTTTAAAAATGGACAATTGGAAACCAAGCGGGCCACATACAGAGCCCCGAGGTACTGTTAGGGAAAAGGTATATGTATATGTAATACTGGAAAACAGTCATATTAGTTATAAAACAGAGTTTAAATAATTTATGCCAATTTGGTCAGAGGAACATAAAATAATTTGAGTGGAAAAAAAGAGAAAATAATTTCAGAATGATTATTATTATTATTATCATTATTTAACACAGATTGTTTTGGTCTGTGGGAGTCTACAAATAAAGACAGTAAATATGAAAAGAACATAAATCGTACTGGCAAGTGAACATGCTCTGACAAGCTGAACCATTGTCCTCTTACAGGTGACAAGTTCGAGTCAGCTTGCGTCATTTCCCGACCTTATTCCCCCCAATATTTCCTGTCCTCCTGTCTGATAAAAATAGCATATATGCCAAAAAAAGAAAAGAAAAAATGTGTCAGTTTTTTTTAATCACCCCAATAGATGTATAAGTTTTCAAATATAAACAGGCCATAGAAAAGTAAATGTCCAAAAGGACGTTGCATTTGTGAAGGAAACATGTTCAAACATGTGCTGTATGTAGTGATGTAAAAGTGAACGGATCACCTTATTGTGACCCCATGTGCAGCAGGAATGACAGACATTTGGGTAAAGTACCGAAGACAGGTGGCTGTGAAAGTTCAAACACGTGTTGTATGTCAGACTGCCAAATACATCTGAAACCCATGAAAGCCTGTCCTACTAAGGATACATCACAAAGTATTGTCACACATATACACCCTCATCCACCTCATGTCAGTCATGTAGAAAATCACATAACTATCATTCCACAACTGTCACGACACTGCAACCATTGTAGTGGCCAACCTGGAAATGAACCAGTGGAAATGAGCTGCCTAGTTATCTGGCCAAGTTATTTTATGATACATGGCAAAAACACACCATTCATGTACAGAATGCCACAGTTCAGATATATATTTTCAGAGCCAGTTAATCTGTATCTTTATCATTCACTGTACTTAATATTCAATTATCTCTGTGTTCATCCACTGATCACTCTGAATAATCCCTTTTTTTACTCAGCCATAAAAAAATAATGATAATGATAATCTCTTCATGTTGCAATCTATGCTGAATTGTGTGTATAAATTGCTGTTTTAAGATGGGTTAAATAGTATATCTCCATCTTGAGTAGGCTCAGTAGCAGGAGAACGCAAAACAAGAGAGTGATTTACATGCTTATTAATGCATTTCTGACATGAATTTATATATTTTTGACTAATTTAAAGACAATTTTATATATATATATATATATATATATATATATATATATATATATATATATATATACACATATATATATGTTTCTCTATAATCAGTAGAAAATGGCACTAGCAATGGTTTAAGTTGCTTTATAAGGCCAGCCAACTGTATATAAATGATACACAATTTACGTAATAAAAAAATGTAATAATAATTAGAAATAATAGACAAAATTTAAATTAAGTGTCTTTAAGTACTACGTACTAACATTTGAAATAATCATTTGATACATTGTACTTATTGTAAACATACATGTTTTACATTGTACTTATATTTAGTAATAACTGCATGCAATTACATCTGTAATTAATTTTTGTAGTTATATCTAAAATTACACTGTTGACCTTACACATTAACCAATACTTAAACCTAACCATACCTCCAAAACTGTCCCTAACCTTAACGTATAACACCTCAATAGCTGCAAAAGTGTTTTGGCTTGCACTTTTATTTTGAGGTGTCCTTGTTACACTGTAATTATACAATAATTACTGAGTGATATTAATTAACAACATGTACTCACTATAGATATAGGGTTAGGCAGGTTAGGGTTCGGTTTTGGGTTAGTAGCTTGTGATTAGGCATATTTTACTGTTTTTACTAAAGTAAGTACATGTAATATGTGTAACAAAGACATTGTAAAATAAAGTGTTACCGTGTTTTGCAATATAACATGAAGACAATAGGTACGTACTGTAATATTTTGTTGTCGTTTTACTTTTGCTATTTTTTTACATAGGCTAAGAACATAAGTTATTAAAGTAGGACCAAAATAATATTTAAAATAATTGTAACTAATAATTAAAGCAATAGTAATACTACTAATAATAGTAAATACATTATAAAAGAATATATAAAACTTATACCATGCATGAAAAAGAATATTCTGTTAAGCTTGTTCGTTTATATATATATATATATATATATATATATATATATATATATATATATGTGTGTGTGTGTGTGTGTACTGTGTTATATACAAAGTATATACATTTATGTGTATATTTTAAAAAAATGATTGAATAATTTATAAATAAGTATGTTAAAAATGTTTAATGGTAGAACAACCGCCATTCATGTGTGGCAGTTAGTATTTCCCAGCTGTCATTTCACGATACGCTTGACCTGAGGTTGTGTTTTTGAGGCTCATGGTATGATGACACAGCCACTGCAATTCAACCAATGAAAATTCTGGTAGTATCTTCTGATTGACAGATTCCAACTACCTGTATGCTCCACTTGTACGCGCAGAGCAACAGGGAACTGGTCTGTAAACTATACATGTGGGAAAGTGTCAATGTTATTCTTATGGAAATTTTCATTTACATCGAGATTTAGGTGGGCACTAACTGAACGAGCCCACACATGGTGTAGAGTAGGATCCTGAAAAGACATTAGTATTCAATTCAATTACATCTAAATACATTTCACATTGATCAACCCAACTAACACACTGATAATCACACACACACAGTAACGCAGGCTCATACTTCAGAAGGTAGTTCTAATCATCTGCCTAGTGACATTTTAATTAGAGAAGTGTCGAGCTAGCAGTGTGGACTGGGAATTAAAATAACACACACACACACACACACATACACAAAAAGGCTCACACCGAATGGGAAGACCATTAATGCACACTGATGGTATGTCCTGTGTATTTGTGTTTATCTACAAGGTGTATTTAAAGAAGTCTTATCGTTTCTGCGTATTTGTGTGTGTGTGTGTGTGTGTGTGTGTGTGTGTTTTTGTGACATATCAGGACACAAACTTGTATAATGACATGGGTATGACATAGGTATTACAAGGAGAAGGTGACTTATGAGGACATTACCCCATGTCACCATTTTTCAAAAGGCTTATAAATCATACAGAAAGTATGAGTAAGTATGTCTGTCTGTCTGTGTCTGTGTGTGTGTGTGTGTGTGTGTGTGTGTGTGTGTGTGTGTGTGTGTGTTGCACTCATGTCTTTCATGCTTATCTGAGTGTGAGTGATCTGTACATCAAATGTGTCCTTTAAGTATATGTGTATTATATGTACTGCAGTAAGTATAATATGGTATGATGGTGATTAGGCTTAGTTATCAGATCTTCTGATTGGTCGCATTTCAGTTTTCACCAGTTGCCATGCAGTACTCTGCAGGTCAAGCATAAGAAAGTGTGAATATTAGGCAAATATGTCCAACATGATGTAAAAAGTGAAAATCTGGACTAGATGGTTTGTGTATGGGTTTAAAGACTGATCAATGTGGGTAAACAAGGATAGAGAGAGGTTTGGAATGATGCATAATAAAGGAAAATGATCTAAATAAACGCAATTAGCCATGAAAGAAATTATTAGATTACGTCATGAAATGGGCATGTTAATATAGAACTCAGCTGATGTGATGTAGATTTTTGGACTACAATCTCTATTCTGTGCTAAATTGGTGTGTTTTAAAATGCAGTCGAAAGTTTATCGGTTGCTCCTAAGTGTGAACTCAGTTGACAAATGAATAAAGAAGAGCATTTGTCAAAAGAAAGAAGAAAAGCAGCTGGCAAATGGATTAATAAAACTGATTGGCCAACACTTTTTTTAATTGCATTATTAAATGTAAAAGTTGAAACATGAATTACATAAACATTTTTTAAAATATGTCTATATATTTGTCAGTTTGAAATTTTTATTTATTAATACATTTTTATTTATTATTGCTACATTTGACTATGATTTTAAACATGAATCAAATATATAACCTTTTTTTTAAAAGTTAAGGGTCAGTAAGATGTTATATATATATATATATATATATATATATATATATATATATATATATATATATATACACACACACACACACACACACACACACACACACACACACATATAAATATAAATATACTGAATGAATGAATGAATGAATGCCATCCCAGCATGGGCAAAAACCATATTTTCATATTTTCTTCTATAAAATGTAAAAATCTAGTAAAAATCTGATTTTTTTTAAAAAGGCCTACACAGAGAGTGTTCAAGGTGGATTTATGAAGTTTATTGTTTACAGTTTATTTTTAGTTCTCTGCCATTGTTTCTGTTCTTGGGGGGATAACAGAGAGTGAGTCCCTCCATTACAAACACACACACACACACACACACACAAACACACAGTGTGTGATAGCACATCACAAGTTAAAGTCTTCAACCGTAAATCTCTGACAGAAGCAGGAAAAATAGAGTTCCGTTCCTTCTCTTCCTCTCTCCTCCTGTCGTTCTCTGTATGAATTATGTGGGCGTATTGTTTGTTGTTTGCAGATGTAAATGTATGTGTGTGTGTAGGATTAAGGACTTCTCTCATCTCAGAGCTGATAGTGGTGGGCCGCCCTGCCGGATTTCTTTCTGACAATGGCAATGCATCACCTCATACACACACTTTAATCTTTTATATACCATACACACAATCCCGGCCGCTGCATCTCACAGATATAACCGTGCGCATCAAACGAGTGTGTATGTGCGATTTCTCATTTTCCATCTTTAAGAGTTTAAGTTTCCCTGAGATAAAGAGAAGTTTGTGGGCAGTCAATTCTTTCCATTTTACATAAAGTCAACTTGACCACTTTTTACATGCCTGTGTTGGTGAACATATGTGCTTTCAAAACACTTTCATACAATGGGAATGAGAATTAAAGAATTAAAAGCTGGTGTGATTAAAGTTTGTGTAAAACTAAACTAACAAAGTTTTAGGTTATGCTGTACCACCTCCAGTGTAGGAGAAGCTACTTTGAAACTGTAGTTTGGTTACTTTCTTAGTGCACATTCCTGGTCCTATTGTGCATGTTTTAGCTGATGTCAACAAGGTTGCTTGAAGGGTTAGTTCACACAAAAATGAAAATTGTGTCATTAATTACTCATGTCGTTCCAAACTCGTGAGAATTTTTTTTTCATCTTTGGAACACAAATGAAGATATTTTTGATGAAATCTGAGAGCTTTCTGTCCCTCCATAGACAGCTACGCAACTGACACTTTGGCGCTACAAAAAGTTCATAAAGAGATCATAAAACTAATCCATATGAATTGAGCAGTTTAGTCCAAATTTTCTGAAGAGACAAACACTTTCTATGATGATCAGATTGTTTACATATAAACATTTATCAACTGACACATCAGTTATGGTAATAGGAAGCTTAAGCATGTTCGCTTGACGTGCAAGAACCAATGAGGTTCATTCTTGTGTGTTACGCACCACGTTTGAGCTTCCACAAGAGTTTGTTCTCACACGTCAAGCAAGTTCAGTTGAGCTTCTGTTTATGTTCGCTGATCAATGTTTATATGTGAATCAACGCCTAAATTCAGTCTCTTCATCATATGATGGAATCGAGTCTCTTCAGAAAATTTCGACTAAACCACTCAATTCATATGGATTGGTTTTACGATCTCTTTATGAACTTTTTAAAACGTCAAAGTGGTAGTTGTGTAGCTGTCTATGGAGGGACAGAAAGCTCTCAGGTTTCATCAAAAAGATCTTCATTTGTGTTCCGAAGATGAACGAAAGTCTTACAAGTTTGAAAAGGTTGAGTAATTAATGACAGAATTCTTTGTTTTTGGGTGAACCCTCCTTAAAGCATTGGGTCCTGGAGGAGAATACTATTCTATTCTCCATATCAAATTAAATTATTTTGAAAACTGCTAAGATACTGTCATGCAACTGAAAAATGCAGTTGCATTAATTAAACTTCAGCTAATTACAGTCACCGCACTGTTACCATCTTCACAAATTGTGTGCTTTTTACAAAAACTCCAATTAAATCAAAGTTTTGCCTAAATATTTGCCTGTAAATGCCTCAGATGTATCAATATTCTCCAATCAAAGCCATACATTACCTGCCTGGGTACAATAGGAATAAAAATTTGGATTAAACTATTCCAGAATATATTATCAAAATCCTTACACAAACCCATCATCCTGACTGACACGTTTTTCTTATTGTGACACATACATTGATTCAATAACCACACAATCATCATTGCATACAAAAAAATGTATGCATACACACGCAGAAGCCTGGTTATCGGTGCAACGAGTGTGTCGTGGGATACAGAGGCATCTGTAACGAAGCTGATAGCAGCGCACAAATACACTCTGTCTCTGATAAAACGTTAAGACACTTTTCTCCTCATCAAATTTAATAAGGCACCTTTCCCTCCGCAGGTTATTCATTCCACACGTTCAGGGAAAGGTAAACATATCCGTCCGCCGTCATTTCATTGGCCTTGACTCCAACACTGACAGGAATTTTAAGCATGTCAAGGTGACAATAAGATATAGCCAGAATAATAGAATAAACAGATTCATAATAAATACCTTTCTATTCTCACTCCATTTTTTTCCAGCAGCTCAAAACATTTTCTTGTTATACGATAAATGCGCGTCAGAAATACTTGAAGTGACGCTCATTCTGGCACCGTGGCTGAGCAGAGCCGTGAGCGATGTCAGCCGTTTGTTTAGCGTCAGGCATCGGCCTTTGTGGCGGCTGGCTTACCTGCGTCCCAGTGACAACTTCCATTCTCAAAACCAAAGAAGCTTAATAAGACCTCATTATGGGCAAAAGGCACGCCGACAGGAGTGTGTGTGAGAGATGTTCGTACAATACACACGTACAATGGGGTGAAGGGATCCGTGTGTGTGTATTTGTGCATGTGACAGGTGAAATACTGATCCGGGGAAGTGCTGTTGAGACATCAGAGGGGGAAATGAAAGGTGGATCTGGTTGGCACGTTGGTATCCCGTTTTCTGTCGCAACCCTGCTGTGGATCGGTAGGATTAGACCGTATGTGTGTGAGTGAACAATCCTGACCCTGTCTACCATTCTCTTTGACTTCATCAGCCCTTTGTTCCCACAATTCACTGATATGTGTTTGCAATTTGTTGAATTAATCTTTCTGTTTAGTTAGATTGTTTTACTGAATCGGAGGACCCATTCACAACACCACACTAGGGTGCGTTTCCTAAAAGCAACTCCTTTCCTTAGCAAAGTTCTGTAGCAAGTTCTGTCGTTAGCAATGATTCAGTGTTTCCCAGAACCTCAGTTCCAACGAACACTCACAAACAGCATTGCAAAGTTGTGTGCTTGGAACTACAGCTCTCTGCAAATTATGTTAGTATATAGGAAACGCACTTCTGAACTAAAATGGGCCGTGTTTCCCAAAAGCATTATTAGCAAACTGGTCGGAAGTTTATTACTGACGTGGTTCAACAATTTGCTGTTTCCTGAAACCGTAGTTCCAATAAACATTTGCAAACAGCATCACAAGAATGTTTGGTTGAAACTATCATTCTTGACCTGTGATCAGAAGCATAGTTTCTTCTTTGTACAACACATGGACTTCATGCTCTCAGAAAAGTTGCTCTAACTAAAGATGACATAAAAGAGCTAATCGGTGTTTTGAAATGGTAAATTAATCACTGCTAAGCGAGAAAAAGATTCCGTTTCAGATGAAAAGATGGTGTTTTTCACACATAAAATAAACATTTTTATCCTGAGATGTTGAAAAAAATTAACTTTTGTGTCCCTGCCAAGGATCCAAGATGGCTCCCGCTCTGTTGTGGCTAAAGTCCAGGAAGTGCTAAGATGGGGTCAGCATTGACTGCCATGCCGCCATGGAACCAGAATGGAGCAAAAAAATTTCTCTTGCCAGAGACTGAGAGTGTGGGATTGAAATGGAGTGAATAAAAGAGAGCAAGACCTCCATTGCAAAGCAACAGATGGGGCAGCGTTTTGGAAAAGGAAAGTGGAACCCTGGCAAGATGGCGCAGAAACGTTGGCAGGAAGCGGGCGGTGTCGAATGCTGGCATTGCCACAAAGAGCTTCTTCCTTCTCTCCAGTACACAGCAGAGAGTGGACCCTCTCCATAGCACAGAGAAACGCATGCTGACGCTGCGCAGACACTCGCAGCTTGATGCACCTGGCAGTGAGCGTGTGGTAATGTACCTTCGGCAAAGATCTGGGAAAAGAAGGCCATACAGTATATGATCCTGAGTTTGTTGTGTGTGTATCTGCAACTTTTTGCCTGAACACTCTAGTGTTGTTTGGTCATTTTAGACAGAAAAAAAAGTTTTGAAATTTTAAAAATCACTACTTCGTTGGAATGGTACGAAAGTCAGTGGTGGTGATGTCGCTATGTGACCACAAAAAAAAAAAATTGTTAAATATGTTGTTTGTGGTAAAAAATGACCTAAATAGAAAATAAAATACAAAAAATACAGACATTTTTTTGTGTGTATAATCTACAGATCAGCCACAATTCAAAAGAAAAGTGCACAGCAATGAAGGGGCGACACTCTAAAATATCAAGAGTGCAAAATAGACACAATATGGCACAATTAAGCCAGAAGACTAAAATAAGAGGTTGAAATCAGGTTGATTAAGTTCCGATAAATATTTCCCATTTATTTGTGTTACATGTTTGTTGAATTTTGATGTTATGTGTAACAAAATGTATTTCTCTGTGTTCAGGTTTGACTGTAGTAAAATTAATGCAAAAACTGACACTTTAAATCAACATTTAAAAAAAGGGGGGGCTTCTTTTTTTTACTCCCACCAGACAGCACTAATCTGCCTTCAAAGATTGGATTTTAAAAGGCATTGTCTCCATTTTAACACGAAATACTGCTTTAATTGAAAAGTAATAATAAAAATTAGAAAAAAAATATTTTCAATGGAAAAAAATAGGAAAAGATTATTGAACAAAAATATATTACATTGATTTTTACTGAAAATAAAAAAGCTACACTTCAGGTGTTCAATCACTTTTGACCGTGAACAACACAAGTGTGACTCCCAAATGAACAATACCAGAGGGTTAAGTAACATATGTAGGGGGAGCGGGAAATTCAAGATATTAGGTTATGTCACCCCATACAAGTTAAAATGTTATTTTTAAAAGTTCAGGAGCTTTAATAGTTTCTGAATCTGAATGAACCCCAATAGCAACCCTGGCAATCGCCCCTTGCATCATGGCGGTAAGTTTTGCCAATGCTGCATCAATCACTTTTTCAAACACAGAAAATGTAAAAATACAGTTTGAAGCAATTCAACTTTGAATCACCTTCATCTCAGATGATTCTTCTAACCTTTTTAGAAGGATTTTCTTAAAAACAGACACAAATAAATGAAATCTTAAGTAGCTAAAATAATGTAATATTTAAAAAAAAAAAAAAATTTTTATATATATGTTTATATTGAAATCGGACCGTTTCTCTTTTTCTCCAGAGAAACATCACAAGTTAAAATTAACAATTGAGATATTAAAGGGATCTTTTCTTTTAAAATGTTTTTTGTGAGCCAAAATCAGACAAATATAACAAAAGCACTGTCTAAAATGGTGATGATGATAGGATGCAGAAAGTAAGAATGTGACAAAGATGGATGTAGGGAACAACAGATGGATTAAAACACAAAACAAGCAGTCTTCACCTTTTGAGCCGACACAGATTTTACCACATTTTGGAAGGTACACAAGTGTAAATACAGTGAAAGTGTGTGAGAGCTATGCAGCACTATGTATATACTAAGCAGTGCCATAGCAATGAGACTGTGTGTACTTGGTTGATGTAATGATGAAGTGTGTATTGTGTGTGTGTCATTTGAGAATGGAGTCTTGCTAGGTTGAAGGAGTGTGGGAGAATGGAAAGGCTCTTAGTGTAGGAATGTGAAGGATGTTATATAAACACATTATCGACCGTACCCACTGACACACACGCTCATATGCTCATACACACACTGCGCTGGCGCCAGCACACACTGCATTAGTCGACATTTTATACAAACCCCCCATGATTGAAAAAGACTAAGCCGAGAGACCGGACCTGTAGCTGGGCTACGTCACCGTGTTTGGGCTTGTCGTGTGTGTATGTGATAGGTCATGCCCCGGGCCAATAGAAGCATATCATGGTCAGACGCTCACTGATGGGATATTTAGAGATCAGTTCCTGGGGTCCCTCAGTCCAAAATCCAAAAATAAAAGTTTTTTTATATTGTAGAAGAGGTTGGATGCCGGACAGATCAGGTTTTTGTATCGAGAATGACTCAAGCTCTAACTTCCATTCAAATCTAAAATGCTGTTAAATGAAATCCATTCGTGAGATTGCAGTACTGTGTGTGTGTGTGTGTGTTCAGATGAAGATGTATACAAATCAAGTGAATCTAACTCAAGACAGCATCCACTGTGTCTACACACACAATGAATCATGAGGTCTCTCATCCAGACTCAATAATGATCAGGTTTCTGTCTATAAACTGCCAACAACAATCTCTAAAGAATCCAACAGCATTTCACTATACAGGATGATTGACAAACCCACTGCAAACAAAACTCCATTCATCTTATTCCACCAATATAATACTCCCCAACTCTAGCTCTCTTGATAATGTTATACATTATATTTACAGCTAATAAATTATAAAAGAAACATTTCCTGAAGTTATTTGTTATAAATGTGTTAATACTGTAGTGTTGCCAAATCGCTAGATAAAGAATGCAAGCAAACAAAGTTCCTTAAAGTTTTATACCATTGCATTATAATGCACTTTTCTTTTAAAAATCAGACTCTGAATAAGCCATGAAGAGTTTTGGTGCAAAAAATTGTGAATATTTACTATTTTCATGTTTAGCTGCATTGGACTTGATGTGAACATACCACAATACACAAAACCAGACCGCCTTCCGTATTCTACTTATGAAGAAAGTGTAAAACTCAAAGCAGTTCAAAAAGCTTTAGCTACGTCCCACATCTTCCCTATTCAACTTACGGGAAAAATGTAACTGAAGTGATGCAAGTTTACCCATTCTTCGTAACTTGAATACGAAAGGCGGTCTGGCGGAAGCTAGATATTTTACTTCATAACAATTGAATAATTTTTTACACAAATGCATCACTTCACTTCAGAAGGCCTTTATTAACCCCCCGGAGCTGTGTGGGGTATGTTTATGATGGATGGATGTGGATGGATGTGGATGGAGACACTTTCTTCAGCTTATACTCATTTGGTAACGTTTACTGCCATTATAAAGCTAAATGCGTCAGGATATTTGTTAATATTTCTCCGATTGTGTTCATCAGAAAGAATAATTATAATACACCTAGGATGGCTTGAGGGTGAGTAAAGCTTGGGGTCATTTTCATTTGAAAGTGAACTAATCCATTAATCAAACAATCCTTATATTAAGGTTTCCACAAACAATAAGCAGCACAGCTGTGATGATAATAATAAATGAATATTAGAATGATTTCTGAAGGAGGCTGCGACATTGAAGACTGGAGTAATGGCTGAGGAAATCAGCTTTGCCATCACAGAAATAAATTACTGACCTCAAACTTTGAATGTTAGTGTGTTACAATGCCTTTAAAAAAAAAAAAAATAATAATAATAAATGAATATAAAAATTGACTAAATAAAAGGCAGAAGACAAACACTTTTCTAATAAGCACTGATGAATCGCTCACAATAAGACTAGGAATGTCTCTTGCTTATCCTAGGATAGAACAGATCCTAACTTAGTCCTTTTCTTAACATTTGTCCAAAAAACAGAACCTGTATGGTGCTCCCAAAAACGTATCGTCCCAAAAGTGTACAGTACCAGTTGGCGGTTGTGACGGAGAGCTCTGTCATGGGCCGGGACAGCACTACATTCCCGCCCATCTGCTCTCTGTCACAGTGGTCATTCAAAAAATTAATTACATCTAAACATAGTGCTACACTACAGAATGTTTTGTAAATTTAATTCAATGGGCCGGATTCAAAATCCAAATTTACCGCCTTAAAACAGGCATGAGAAAAAGGAACTGTGTCCCAGGTGAATGACGGGAGGAATGGAAAATCAAGAAGGAGGAAGCAAAGAACACAGCAGCTCTGCGAAAAAGGAAAGACACGTGCTGCTTCTTTCATCCTTTCTTCCTGCAATCCTTTAGTTAAAGTGCTGAATGTTTTAAGGCAAAGGAATGAGAGCAGAGGAAATGTTTCACCGGCTGAATGGAGCACCTCCTCTATTCCAACACGCTGGGACTCGCTCCAGAGACGGGGAGAAATTGGAGGAGGGCTAGAGAGAGAAAACTAGATGAGAGTTAGAGGAACGACAAAATGCATAGAAGATGCTGAACGGAGAGGAAAATAAGGAGAGGAAAGAGGAAGATAAAAAGAGCAAGTTGGGAAAGGGAAATGAGAGAGAAATACTGAGTGATTGATGGATGGAGAGAGAGAATATGCTGGCAGCGGTCGCCGTGATCCTCGCCGCTGTTGGAATTCACTGTGGATTACCTCTGGACCGCAGCTGACCATGTTGGCACCCTCGCTGGCACCTGCCCACCGCGAGGATTTTCGAATCAGGCTTGCCCAAAAGCCCTCAGTGCCCAGACACCAGACTGCACCAGAGCAGACGCGGATAGCCAAGGGGCATGCTCAATACCTCATAGACACGTTTAAAACCTCACGGGCACACTCACAACCTCAAAGCATTATGGGTACCCACAGACCGCCAGAGGCATTTGGGATAGCTTACAGGCACTGTCTATATTCTGTTAAGACCGCATGCTGCTAAATACTTCACATATGCCACACTTCCACACTGTCTTCTTATTCCAATAGAAAGTAGTATACAGTATGCAGACAATTTGCAAATGCTGTCTAAGACGCAGATGAGCAACTATGTTAGCATAATTTGTGCAGTATAGGGTCATAGAACATTGCATGAGATACATGTATCCCACAAATCAAGGCACTTGAACTTCCATGGCCAGTCAAATGCAAAACTAACCAGTTGTATATTATAGGCTATTATATAATATATTTTCATGCTATAGATTTTTAAAATACCCTTCTAAAATCTAATAAAATACTACTACTACTACTAATAATAATAATAATAATAGATTTTTTTTTTTCAAGACGATAACTGTACACCACTAGATGAATTTATGTAATGAAGCCATATAAACATTTACTTAAAAAAGTTTATATAGTATATTTTATATTATAATGTTTTATATATTAGTTTTAATTAAAATATGCTTTTAAAACGAATGAAGAATTATTATTATTATTATTATTATTATTAATTACTTAATTTTAAAATCATTATAACTTTTTGAAGACAATAACTGGATACCTCTAGCTTAATTTATCAAGCAATTAAATGAGGTCATGTGACAATTTCACATGCTATTTTTAACGATAAAAATGTATATATATCATCATTCTAAGTATTATTATTATTATTATTATTATTATTAAAAGTAGTAGTAGTAGTAAATACTTAATCTTTAAATGATAATTTTTTGAAGATGATAACTGGACACCACTAGCTTAACACGATGCAATGTAATAACGTCATGTGCCAAAATTGCACATATATTTTTTTTTTTAAAAGTTGCCAGACAGGCTTTAATGGAATTTATTCTGTCCACATACAACAGTCTGACAGTGGCAGAGAAGGCCATGAAGTGAAAAGAAAGTCAAAAAGAGAATGTTCCAGGCGTGACCCCTCAGTAACTTCATGTTGTTATCATTATGTGTAATTATGAGAGGAATGTTGATACTTCCTGCTTTTTGTCCCTGTTGGCATTCACAGGGGTTAGAAGGCACTGCAGATAAATGCGTGGGTGACATCAACGAGGTTTGGAGTATTTGAGACGCAGAACTATAATATTAGTAAAAATTCAATATAAAATAAGCGGTGGAGACAGTGGATAGACGCAATAAACCTGGGGGGTGAAGACTGATGTAACTCTGATGGGTTATTAGATTAAAGGAAAATGTTATCATGGTATCAAGCAATAAGATGAAGCTGAAACAACACTGACAATGAGTTTGTATGGTTTGAAGTAACAAAAAATACTTGTACATCAGCAACACACACGTTAACCTACCTGTCTGTCCTAAAGAAGACATATCAGACACGGTTTTATATAAAATTATACAGACTAACCCTGACCTTTTTTCATTTTCTAAAATAATATGCTAATGCTATAGTGTATAATGATTAAAGGCAAAAATCTGAGGATTAATAAAGGAAATCAAACAAATTGAAAGACAGAATGATGGAGAGAAATATAGAGAGATTCTCTGCTGATGATTCTTCAGTAGGGGGCAATGCAATGCTATGCACTGTGAGCAGAACTACACTCCAGCACTCACAGAGACAGATACTCTGATATTAAAATATATCAAATTATTACATGATGTGCTCTGGAATACTTGATTCTGATGGTAAATTGTAGAATTCTCTGGTAAAATATTTTTCGGAGCTCAATACATGTTAGTGAATGCAAAGAAACAGTTTCTTAGATCTTAGATCTTTCTGTGGCCTATTTTGTCCATGTGATTAAAAGGATTGATTTATTGATTGATTGATTGATTGATTGGATTAATTTCTTAATTCGTTAGTTCATTTATTCATTCATTCATTCAACATGTTGAATGTAAAATAAGAATCTACATAATTTTTAAAAACATTTGTTTTTAACTTTAATTACCAAATTTACTTATTGAAAATTTAGGGCAACGTTGAAGAACAAAATGGATACAATTGCCATTTAGCATTAAACTTCAACTTTTGGTAACAACAGATATTGGGAAAGATATTGAGAATAATTAAGAATAATCTTACTTTAACGTTTAAAATGTTCGAAAAAATGTACTTGCTGTACACAAACTCTGCTATGCAATGTTTTTAAACAAGTTGCTGAATTTGGAAAACTGCGGCTATAATCTATTGTAGACTTAATTAAAAGTTTCATTTAGATCAACGGCCTGATTAAAAGTGCCATCAGGTTTGATTGAGGAACAATAGGAGGAAGAAAAGCGCAGAGTTGGCGCTTTGCGTTCAGAATACATCAGCAGCTTCTGGATTTTCACATGCAATTTGCATATTCAAACGCTCTTCTAATGACTTTTCTTCAGTTCAACATAATTCCTTGGCCGTTTCAACTTTGAACTACGTTGAATACGTGCTAATGGATATGTAGGCATGCACAGCGGATATATGTATGTGTATGAAAAGGCAATTAATCCTATAAAATGACTTGTAGATACATATTTGTTTGAGTTACATCATAGAGAAGAGTCATTTAACTATATGAAATGTAAACTTTGAACTGGGATGGTGCAATTGTTCATTTAAGGGGAAAAGGGCCTGGAGAGGTTCTTTTTAATAGCATATCTGAACAGCTAATGTTGGGATGAGTCGAGCATTGACAGAATGAGAGAGAAAGAGAGCAGGAGGGAGGGAGAAATCAAACACATGACCATTATGAATGCATATTCTGAACTACAAAACAGCTTTGATGTGTCTTCATGGCCCGCAGGTCAAGAGAACAAGTGCTTCTTTATCTTAATTGAAAAAATTAATTCATTAACCTGATGCCTCAATATTTCCACTGAACTTTCTCATTTTCATTTTATTTTAACAACTGAGAACATGAACGTGTAAGCTGAGGGGAAGAAAGATGGGACAGGATGGACAGAGGCGATGAAATGAAAGAGTAGACATGAATTAAAGGAGAGCTGAGAAAGTTTAGCAGGTGTAATTTGATTAATAATAGTAAATGGAGACAGCGAGAGAGAGATACAGAGAGACAGACTTGAGGACAGACACAAACACAAGAGAGATGATAGCACGCACAATGAGCAAGGACACAAAGCTACGACTGCTCTATAAAAGTCCATTTTCTTTTATTGTTATCAAAGAGACTTAGGCTATAACTATTTCTATAACTAGTTGTTATAGAAATTCATATATAATATGCACACAACTATACATGTGAGTATAATGAATTAACTATTTTACATGTAGGAATGTTTATTGTGATTATTATTGATAATAAATGTAATTAATTTATTGAACATTAGTATCATATTGCTGTTGCCGTTTTAAAAGGTTTTAATAAACCTCTTGTGCTCACCAAGGCTGCATGTATTTGATCAATAATACAGTAAAAACAGTAATACTATGAAATATTATTATAATTTAAAATGACTGTTTTCTAATTTTTTTTTTCTTGAAACCATTTTTTTTTTTTTCACAATTCTTTGATGAGTAGTTTTTAACAAATTTTGCAACATTATAAATGTCTCAACAGTCTCGCTTCATCAATTTAATCAATCCTTGCTGAATTATAGTATTAATAGTTTTCAAGAAAAAAAAAAATCTTACTGACCACAAACTTTTGAATGGTAGTGTATATACAGTAACATGTTTTATATGGTTTATATATCCATTTAATATATTTATCTATCTATATCTAAATATCAGTGATAAAATATATATGAAACTACTTTATTGTTGGTTGCAGGTGGGATTAAATAGATTCTTATAGAGTGCTTTTGAGTGGACAAAAGTCTGTTCTAATACAAGATGATTCATCAATATTTTGATCTGTTTACCCAAAAGCAAAATTCTGTTGCCTATTTATTTAGACTTTGTATATTGGATGTTTTTACTTTTAGGAGTATAACATATAGTTATGCTTCTATAGACCTTATAGACCTTAAAGCTAATGTATATGGCCTAAAAGCCACAAAAATCCAGACTTTAGAAATATTACAAAACGTTGCACATGTTTAAGGCACATTTAGATGCGGCCCTTATGCAGAAGAGGTCCGATTCTCTGTCTCCCCAAAAATGTATCGTCCCATTTTAACCTTTTCTATAAAAAAATGCACCAAAAATTGACAATATTATTTCTTAACCAGACTTTCAATTAAAAAAATATATAATAATAATAATAAAGAAAGAAAGCAAAAGAATACACAGAATACTTTCTTGTGTAAAATGAAACGACAGCGTTGTAACTCACTTCACTGGCACCCTTTGACACACTGTTTGACAGATCTTTAATATATTAATCTTTCTGTCTGCATGTATGCGGGTAGCTATACTAGGATATGTTTGAGTGTCAAAACACAGTTAGTGCAAGAAGAAAGACGTGAGAACCACTGGTGTGTTTGGTGTTCTGCAAGTTAAACAACTCACTAAATGCAGGCTCTATGAAAACCATGAAGTTTGGATCTGACATTTAACACATGAAAATTATATGAATGTTTATACTTTATAAATTATAAAGTTTAAAAATTGTGAATCCAAAGAAATTAGAGAGAAACAAATGTGTACACTCACACTACACACTGTCTGTGCGTGTGAGAAGTGAAAGACATTTTCACACACAAAATTTCTTAGCTATGTAAATTATAAAGCTAAATATATATATATATATATATATATATATAAGAATACAGCCTAACCCTAACCTAACAATATCCCTTCATAAACATAAAATTAACTTTAAATGAAATTTACTAATACATTATTACAAGGGCTTGACATACTTTTTTTGCTCACCAGCCACTGTGGCTAGTTGTTTTCCAAAGTTACTATTAGCCACTCAGCAATTTCACTGGCCACAATTTTGTTGTTAGGAAAATAAGTTTTATTAGGGGTGTGAAGATACACCTAGCTCATGAGATAAGACAATACACGATACTGGATTCACGAGACAATATTTTAATATTATTTTTAAGAAATCTTTAATGACAAAATATATGACTGTATAGTATATAAAATAGTCTTTTATTCTACTGAAAGTCACAAAATGCAAAACAAATGCAAGTGCATTTTGAAATCACTAATGATTCTAACTACTAATGTCTGTCACTAATGATTATTTTAGTAATCAAGTAAGCAGAATTTTTTTTTTTTTTTTGGTAATAAAAATAGACCCAAGTGAACCATATAATTTAAAATGACTTAAAATACATATATAGTAATAGGAGTAATAATTTATTCAAAAAAGTATCAAAAGCAACTAACCATTTGGTTTTCTTGAACAACACTGTTAAAATACAATGTAATATACATAAAATGAACAATCAACTTATGTACATTGTGATATAACAAATACCTACAGAGGGAGTCAGCGGCTTTTTGATTGTTGTTGTTACACTTTTTAGCATGATCAAATCCTTGTTTAATATTGGCCAAAAACATTTAATTCAAAAGTCCACTTAATCTTGAATATTTGGGCACTTCCTTACTATAGAAATGCTTCAGCCACTGTGATTTCATGAACATGAACATGTGAACATTAAAACATACAAACTCAGAGTGCAGGTTTAAACTTTTATTTTGAAATCGTGATGAACAACAATTCGCATATTTAGAAACATACTGATGTATTCTCCTGTGTTGGTGTAGGTTTATAAATTATTTATGTTACAAATCTGGTGAAATGATGCATGTTGCGTTCGCACGTCCTGATCTTGCCAAGTTAGATGCGTTCAACGTACCGAAAATTTAATCTTAACCATATCCATATCCCTAACCCTACCTATAAGTTATCCCTAAAATCAGAGGGAAATGATAGATGAATAACACTGATGTAGAAGCACCTAACTCTGGTTCTAAGCCTAAACTTGACCTCAAATCTGAATGTTGTTCCAGGTTCAACAAAAATATTGCTCCAGGAACATGTTGTACTTGGTGAAATCAGGTTCCGCCGTTGCGTTTCCCAGATGAACGTTATAAGCAACCCAAACTCACAGCATATGCAGAGATGGAGTTTGTTAACCGAGCTGCTACGACTCCACAAAAATAAATAATAACTGTGCAAAACTTCGAAACACAAAGCACGTCAGACTTCATGTGTTCCCAAATGCACATTGGAAACCCAAACAAACAGCACATGCAGAGACCGGGGGATTTAATTAAAAAGGGTTACCAAAACTTTTATGAAATAAAACATATATGATAATGTATTAATATATAATATACATTCAGACATACAAAAAAGAAATATTTACAAATGTTACACTATAAATGTCTTTACTGTCACTTTTGATCAGTTTAATGCATCTTTGCTGAATATTATTATTATTATTATTATTAAGTCTACTGAGCCCATACTTTTGAATGGTAGTGTATATGACTAACTTTTATAAAATTATTTTTTATAAAAAAAAACATTTCTAAAATAAAATATTACATTGAAACAATACATTTTTTAATTAAATTTAAACCAAATTAATAAATCAAAATGGAAAAAAAAAAATTCCCCAGTCTCTTCGGGGGGGTTTAAATACCTGGTTGAGAGAGAAAGATAATCTGCAGATGAGATATAGAATAAAGGAGGAGTGCTGGGTGAAAGGGGGGACAGGGAGAAAGAGACAGGGGACAGGGGGGAGAGGAGGGCTTCCACACCCTTATCAGGTTAAGCACAGGAGAGAGGAAACGATTACCATCAAATCTAACCCAGCTCTTCACACACACACAAACCCTTTTGACGGACAAATATATTTCCATTTGAAAAGGCGTCTTTAAAAGCTGATTTTGTGGCTGAATTGAGGGTCGTAATGTTTGAGCAGCAGCCAGAAAAGCTGTGTGTCTGTGTGCCTGCATGTGTGTGTGTGTGCATTTATATTTGTAAATATCTACGATTCAGAAGCATGTTCATCCAAATAAAAGCACACTCGGACTTGAATGCTAAGATTTCACAAATCTCACTAGCGGCATTCATGCATCGATAAACTATGTTGACAGCAGCACAGTCGCAGGAAGAGCTTGAATTTAGAACCGCTTTTGTATTATAACACTTTAATTTCAATCATTTCAATTCAATTTAAATGTCTGAAAAAGACATATTTTGAAAAGTTTTCTTGGTCCGTGATAAGTGTGGTTAGGAGAAAAGTATATTTGTCAGTTACTGTGCATAAATGTTAAACAAATAATTGTCCCAAAAAAGAAAATTGTCATCACTAACACACCCTCATGTTGCTCCAAACACGAATGATGTTTTTTTTTTTTTTTTTTTTTCCTGTGGGAAACTGCAATTTTTGAAGAATCTTCACGCAGTTAATTTCTATACAACAAAAGTTCATAGTGGCTATGTCTTTAAAGGTCCAAAAAGAACCATACAAGAACCTAAAGAGTACTGTGTAAAACTTGTGCGCTTCCCTATTTTCTGTATTCCGAAACAAGCAATAGATTTTGTGTGGGGAAACCAATTAAAATTTAAGTGGTTGACTGAAAATCTTACCCTACACTGCACATACTGTACATACAATGACTTGACCTCTTCTATGATGAACATTCTATGAATATCTGAATTAACATTGAGGGTGAAGATGATAAAAAAAATAAAAAAAATCATTAAAAGAAGGAAATGTATTGTTATTTCTCAGTAATTAACAAACATTAACGTCAAGGTGCATTAACGTGCAACCAACAAGTTTTTTTTTTTTTTTTTTTAAATATCAGGTATCAGGTTTAAATATCAGGTTAGTTCAATTTGTAAAACGGCATGTGGTGTGACTCAAACATAGTATAGTCCCGCTTTTTTTTTTTAGACGCTTTCAAATTCAAACACTTCCTTGTCCTTTTTTTTAAATGCTCCTGTGCATTGATCATTGTAGCCAATCACAGACATATCTGATGATCGCGTCAACACAAAGGCCAATCAGGTGTTTACGAATCCACTCAACAGCGCTCAAAGCATAACATTTTTAAAATTTTAGTGCCGACTTGGTATTGCGGTCAGCACTTTTGACAACACTAACATAATATGCATATATAATAATTAGTTAATTAAATTATTATAAAAAAACAGCATACATATATTCAAAGAGTAAAAAAAATAATTATTTTTTACTTGTTACACCACAACATTTTTAGCCTTTTTTTTTTTTTTTTCTTGAAAATGGTACATTTAAAAAAAAAAAAAAAAACATAAGACAACAAGAATACATAATATATAAATTGAATGGCATTTAAGAGTTTGAAGACATTTTTGGATATAGTGCACAAGTCATGTGAACTAATTTTATTACTTGTTTTGGTCATTTTTTTTAAATTAGCTGCTATTGTATGTACAATACTAAGAAGTGTGTGGGAAAAAAAAAAATCTCACTGTGTTCCATTAAAAATAACAGCAATACACATTTAAAAGGAGATTAAGATTAATAAATAATAACAGAAATAATTTTTTGTGTGTGTGAAGTATTTCTTTAAGCACATAGGAAAGTCTGTGTTGGGCCGCGTATGTCTACAGTGACTGTATTATGAATTCCAATGCACCTGCAGATCATCACACACACACACTGTGTGCCAGCGGCTGGGTGGGTACTTTTGACAAGGTGAACTTCACGCATCGTGTAAATGATGAATAACTTCATAAGAACCAAGAGTGAAGGTCAAACTAAAAGAAAGGATACTGTCTTTCTCCTTCCCTCTCTCTCTCTTTCTCTCTTACCTACCACCATTGCCTTTATCTTTTTCTTTCATGTTCATAAAACTAGAGGTCACTCTTTCAACTGGTTATGGCATAACGGCAACATTTTTCAAACCACTGACTGTAGAATAAACAAGAATTATTTAAAACAAAGTCTTTGCCCCAAAAATACACACACTGATATTGAACAGTTCATACGTTGTGTCAAAGTGAGGGGAAAAGGACATCTAAAGGTCGATATGAAATAGTATGACACATGCTTTAGTATTAAGGTGCAGCCACATTGACAGTTAGGTGAATTGTCGTGGACTTAACAGTCTTTTAAATGTGTGACTGGGAATTTCCAAAAGATTTCCACACGCAGATTTCCACAAATGTTGTTCAACCAACATAGAATTCATACAATAGTGTATGTTCATACAACATTCATGTAATAGTGTATGAAGTACGGCTCACATAGAAGACGCTTTCAAACCAAGCCGCATTCTGTTGGTCAACATGGTAATTTTTATTATTTTATTTATTGCAATTGATGAAAACAATTTTATACAGTACAATAACAACTTCATTTCATTCATTTGGTTATTCCAAATTCACATATTGTTCACAGTTTACATACTGCAGAAATAGAAAGAACAATATGGTAGTATGTTATTCTGAAAATAGCAAGAGTGTTCATGGAACTGGGTGTGTCAGACAGGTGGAATGTGTGTGTGTGTGTGTGTGTGTGTGTGTGTGTGTGTGTGTGTGTGTGTGCGGTCATTAGACGTGCGTCAGTGACCAAAGCGCAGATGAAAGGGTGGAGTTGGTTGGCTGAGAGGCAGGCAGGCAGGAAGGGGGCAGCTCTAATTGGCTAAAGAGGAAACGTGTAATGAAAGGCTATTAGCCCTGCCAAGAGCTGCAGTGCAACAGAGCACAAACAAGCCTAAATTACCATTATTATTTCTTCTCCTCTCTCTCTCTCTCTCTCTCTCTCTCTCTCTCTCTCTCCCTCTCCCTCTCTCCCTCTCTCTCTCTCTCTCTCTCTCTCAAGCACATTTCATCCATATCTCTCTCGCGTCCATCTCCCTTAACTCCCATATTATATACACTGTAAAGCAAATGTTATTACCATTTTTAATGTTGTTTGGATGCTGGGCTAAAGATAAAATGGTACATTTTCTTAGAGAAAATGCGAGATGCTTGCTCAAACGCTCCACCGCACGCTAGGGTGGTTGCCAGGGTGTTGCTATGCAGTTGCAGAGGTGTTTTTGGAGGTTGCTAGAGGGTTGCTTACTGTCCTATCCTTGAGACTCTATGATATTCTGGTCTCTAGATTTAGCTTGGATTTTTATTTTTTCAGTCGTTTGATCATTTATCAGACGAAAACGAAGTCTGCCTTAAAAAAAATTAAATAGATAAAAATAACAATAATAAAAATAAAAACTAAATATAAATATTCACTACAAAAATCTACTCAAGTACAAAAGCATATAAAATTACTTAAAAAGTGTAACAAATTCAAATGAAAAAAGAAAATATAAAAATAAAAGTTAATTCAAAATATAAAAAATATAAATAATACTAAAATACCACTGCTAAACCCTTCTGAACACAACCCTGTGGGTTTTTCCCCCTCTTTTCATTAATTTCTTCTTCTTTTTCAGTGATTTGTGCTGTATCATTGTTGTATGTAAAAAAAACAACAAAAAAAAACATGCTTTCTTATGCAACGTCACACTGTGACTGCAGTGCTATTGTATTAGAGTGTGTGTGAGTGGGAGGATACAAACTTTCCATGTGATGGCATCATAGTTACTGTTTGAGCCGTGACTCCAGCTCACACTGATTGTGTTAATGTTATTTCTAGCACCGCCCACTTGATGCAGTACATTGTGACATCATACATTCCAAGTGTTAACCGCAAAGGAATTCTCCACTGACAGCAGTAGATAGCAATGCATTAATCATAAAAAATGTGAATTTTACTAAGCTTACAGGGTGCTAATTTAAAAAAAAAAAAAAAAAAAAAGTTTCATATGAAGATTTGTCCACATTAAATAATTGTCTAAAATAATAAATATTACTACTAATAATATAATAATTGTACAATTATATAATATTAGTTCACAATTATATAAATACAATAATTACATTTGCTTACAGAAACTTTCTATGATAGAAACTTTATTTATTTATTTATTTATTTCCTAATAGAAGGTTTCTGTATATTAAAATAATTGAAAGTCAAAGGAAAGTCCCAAATATGAAATAAAAACAGATGTGTGTGTGCGTGGCTGTAATGGACATAAAATGTTAGGATCCCTCTAATGACTTTCTAATGACTAAGTCACTTTGCCAGAGAATTTCTAAAAAAGGAAGTGACATAAGCGGAAATAGTAGAAAGCTGTTTTGGTTTTTCTATTTCTGAATAAAAGGAAAAAAAAGGGGGGGTGATAGTGTGATTAGGGTGGTGAGGTGAAAAAATACAATGTTAATAATAGATGTGCATGTGTGAGTGTGTGTGTTAGAGAGAGAGAGAGAGTGTTTTGGTAAAGGGTGATCTTCACTAATGACAGTTTTGTAACCCAACATAAACCCGTTATCTCCAACACACAGATTTCAATCACACCGGGACCCCCATTACCATACTGCCCTCTTCACACACACACACACACACACACACACACACACACACACACACACACACACACAGAGCACGTAGTCTCAGAGGGTCTCTATTAACATACTACCCCCTTAAAACTGGGCAGGGGGGTTAATCTAGACAAGGGGGGATTCTTTAGCCCAAGGAAATAAACACACACACACACACACACATCCATCTTAATAAATACAACATTTCAAAGCTGTGGGTTTATCTGTCTCCCTCTTTAACAGGCCTGTACATTTTAATGGGATTTAAATTTGTGATTGGAGTAACAAAATGTGCTGTGAGTCCACTGGGATTCACGTTGACGTGTGTGTGTGTGTGTGTTTAGAAAAGTGTCAGTTACAGTGTATTTTGTTAGTTGTGCTTCATTGTTCAAGCATCATTGCTATTATTGCTCATTCTTAAGAAACTTATATCCTTAATTATTAAAATCTGGCATATACTGTAAATCATCTTTTCAAACAAGTGTCAAGTTCTTAGAAATTTATTTGTATTTATGTTGGTTTTTACGTGCCTTAAAAATAAATGAATAAATAAATAAATAAACTTTTAAGCAATTTTCAGTAAAGGTTTGCATTTTGTGATTTTTGACTTTATGGAAGTTGCACCACATGACATTTTACAACCTGAACTAATCTTGCTTTCTGACAAGAAGTCAAATGATCTGATATTTTAACGGGGAAAAACATAATTACTATTTATTTGTTTGTTGTGGCTGCCCCACATGACTTTGATTTGGTGGCCAAAAGGGTTAGGGTTACTGAAATTAAATATTTATTGTAATTTTCAAATAAATAATATGTTGACAAAACCGAGAAAAAAAAAAAAAAAGAGTATCATGTTATCGACCCTATATAGACTTGCATTGAACGAGGGACCCAAGCAATATCTAGAGGGCAGAATGTCTTAGAGACTTGTGGGTGAGTCCTTCTGACTTAAGTCAGTAAGTAACCACCTAGAAACCACTCAGAACATGTAAGCAACCCCATAGCAACACCCTGGAAACCACAAAACCCTGGCATTTTGTTGAGGGGGGTTGCATGGGCCACTCACCACTCACATTTTCTTTAAAAACTGCAAAATTTAGTTTATTACAAATATTATCCTCTGTGCTACATGACTGTATGTTAATAAACCAAGCAAAGAACACCCAACAAACTTTCCTCTTGTCAAGAATTAACACTAAACCCTAAACCCCTGTCTATTAAAAACATTACACTTCAGCCAACCCTTATTTTGTGTGACAGTTTGCAATGTGAGTGTTATAAGCATTACTTTAGGCTTAGTATTGTTTCCTAATAGAAACATTATATGTGCCATCTCCTATTATGTTGTTGCATGTAATCCTAAAATTGCAGGATACTTGTATCCACTCATTGCAATTATACACATACACACACTCACGGCTCAGAAGGCTGGTGCCGAGCTGTATGGAATGCAGGTGTGAGTGAGTGAGTGAGTGTATGTTAAATAGACAGAAAGAGAAAGACACAAGGCAGGTGTTTACATTATAAGCAGGTCTTCCTAACAGGTATGTTTAATGACATCATCACCCCCCCAGTGACCCAGCTAATGAGGGGGGCGAGAACGCAGTCAGCAAAACATTCTGCCCCTATACACATGCTAGATGTGTACATATCTACCTATCTACCTATCTACCTATCTATCTATCTATCTATCATGTTTGATACTTATTAGGGCAACACGATATAATATACTGTTACATATCCAGTTTTCTTTCTAAATTGTTTAGTTCACCTAAGCCATAAGCAACTGTGTTAAGGAGGATACTCGTTGCATTTTGACAATTTATTGCATGTATGTGTTCGTTCAGGCACAAATAGAGGAAGAGAGCGGCATTTGGTGTTCACGTGCATCTGCACGGCCCTGTGTGTGTGTGTGTGTGTGTCTGTGTGTGCGTGTTTTTGTGATTTATGAGGACACAAATTTGTATAAATGACACTGGTATTACGATGTAAACATGAGTTTGACATTTTATGAGTCCTCATTTAAAATAGCTTTAAAAACATACTAAACAATGTTTTATTAAAAATGTAAAAATGTGTGTTCAGAATTGAGTTCTCTTTCGCATCTCCATGTGCTCAAATGGTTTAAAACTGCTTGAATGTTTAAACTGACAGGACTTAATACACGTTCAAATGATAAACTTTCATTGTATGATGGTCAAACTTTGCAATTAATCTGAGAATCACGTGCGTTTTGAACTGTGGTGTCTGGTCCGTAAGGATTAACGATCCCTATACTTGACATCGCACATCCTGCGATGTGACTATCACGGATGCACACATTGCGATATCGATGCTAAAACAGTATATCGTGCAATAAATAGTTTTATTATGTATCATCATGATGATATAATTAAATAATGTGCATATATTTACTCACTTATAAATAAGCTCAAATATAATCTGTTGGACTATCTGCATGGACTATAGTGGAAAATTCTGTGGAATGGATTAAAACGGGGTAAAAAAAGTTGAAAGTGGTACAGTAATAATACAGTAATACAGTAGTGAGATTTTATTCACAAATCAGAATTTTTTTACTGAAAAAAAAAAAAAAAAAATATATATATATATATATATAAATATATATATATAAATAAGGGATGTCAGTTTACACAAATTCCCATGATCGATCGATTAATCACTAGCCTTAATACTTAATACCACTACTGCAGTGGCATATAGCCAACAGTATGACAGGGTATGCAAATGCTGCTCAAAACACCATGTCCTCACCAAATGTATGAGAAGGGTTTTTAATCTAAATAAAGGGCTAGTAGGATTGTAAAATGAGATGTTATTGATCATTTATTAAATTACTTATTTAATAATAAAATGTAACGACTGATACGTATCACCAACGCCGCCTCAGATAAACAAACTAAACTAAAACAAACGCATCCGATATGAGTTTAATCAGATATATACAAAATAAACATAATATTACAAATTATTTCTGCATAAAATGACGCAAATGTACAAGTGAACTTGAACTAAGTTATGTGCTATTCAGAATGCCATGTTGTGGACGCGCTCTTCCTGGAGCAACACGATGAAACAACTAAACGGCAACTAAACCCAAATAATTCAATGTTTTATTACAATATTGTTCTCTTTATTATTTTATGTAATATGACAGTCCCAATCATAATCATTATTAGTTGTGCATTGCTGTTTGAGCTACATGCACTGAAGGTGATCACCAGCACACTTTACTACAGCGTTAATTCTTAACCAAATGCATCCTATATGAGATAAATCAGATATAGATAGGCCTACACAAAATAAACACAATATTACAACTTACTTTGGCACAAAACAAAAGGCTGCGAACTTTGTCATGATGAAGGTGTAAAATGGTCCCAAACTTAACTCCGGCGCTCTCGCTTCATTTTTCCTTGTGTTTGCTTTACATATTTTGCGGTTGAGCAGCACACACGCATAAACCTGCTTATAAGTTTTAGCGATTAAACGTGTTATCTAGCGCAAATTAAAAAAAAAAAAAAAATTACCCCCCCCCCCCCCCCCCAATATGTTAAATAAACACACACATCTATTCAATATAAAAGGACAATTATCTAATAACCTCCAGGAAGGGCTTCCAAAGTCTCTAATATTAAGTCAAAATGTACTGTTTGCTAAATGAAATGTAAGAGACAGTACAAAACTAATCACTTGAGAGAACTTTTCAGGTTTTGTTCCTACCTGGAAATTCCCATGTTGTTTCATAAGGTCTGTTTGACTCATTGGCAAATCACTAGAAAACTTCAAAATGCCCTGAAGTCAGTGGTGTCACACACGTGTACGTACACACACTCACAGATGATTACCATACTCTACATTACTGCTGTACAGATAAGTGCTGTCTTCCTCAGGGAACACACACTAGCACACACACACACACTTTTACAGATAAGTGGTTGGCTCCTGAGGGCCTGCCAATCCAGAGTAATCCTACAAACACTCTGAATTTTCATTTCAAACAAAAGGCAAATCCACACACAGACACGACCAAATCTGTTGCCCTTCTCCCCCTTTCTCTCTCGCTTTTATTGTTCCCGCTTTTTCCCTTTCCCTTTCCTTCAAGCTCAACCACTTGTTCCTTCTGCTTTATTTTAACCATTTTCGTAAAAGAATGAAAAGCGATGAACAAAAAACGTCAATGACAGAGGAAGGAGATTGCTAAGAATATTTAATTACCATCCATATTCTTCAGTCATTTGGGTTATTGTTTCTAGACCATTTGGTTCAAAAGTTCTTAGCTACAGCATATGTGCAACTTTGAACTGTTGGTGGCGCTAGAGAGTTTGAGATAGAAAGCTCAAATTTGGTATGGTAGAAGATGAGATTCCGGTCTATTAGTGTACCAAATTTCATATGGTTCTAGGGGTTGCCATACAGAGCCAAACAGAAAATTATGGTAACGCTTTAGTATGGGGAACAATTCTCACTTTTAAGTATTTGCTTATTAGCTTGCATACTGGCTGTTTATTAGTACTTATTATAGTACATATTAATGCCTTATTCTGCATGACCATATTCTACATCCCTAAATCCTACCCCATACCTAAACTTAACAACTACCTTACTAACTATTAATAATAAGTAGGGCTGTCAAAATTAACGTGTTAAAAATGCGTTAATGCAAATTCATTTTAACGGCACTAATTTTATTAACGCAGCGCACATTTTCTGTTTGACCCGTGGCCTAGCCCATAGTTGGAGAAATGGAGATGCAGCCATAGTTCACGTCGCATCTAAAAACGCATAAAAAGCGCAGCCGCTGTGCTTTCTCCTTCTTTCCAAAGCACTTGCACTCTTGTGGCATCTGTCGTTGCTATGCAACCATGAACTGCGCTCTCCACAACGAAGAGGAAGTTTCAGCAAAGGATAACGCCTTATTTACACTGCACGCGTGTGCGGCGCATACAGCTCCAAAACAGCCACCAGAGTCAATCGTGGCCACTCTAGTCAATGCTTGTGTTTACACTATGGCACGTTTCAGAAGCGGCTCGCCACACCGCACGGCTTCTCTAAATATAGGGGCCGTTCACATGTCGTGTCTAAAAACGCGTGGAAAGCACAGCCGCGGCGCTTTCTCCTTCTTTTTAAAAGCACTTGTGCTCCCGTGGTATCTGTCGTTGCTATGCAACCATGAACTGAGCTCTACATGACACAGAGGAAGTTTCAATCACGAGTTAACTCATAACAATCATGTGATTAATCGCGATTAAATATTTTAATCAATTGGTAAAGTAAATTAAGAGTTTATTGAGGCAAAGTTCATAGTTAATAGGGAATGTGTGTTCCTCATACCAAAGTGTTACCAAAATTATTAATATTAATTTAATAAAAATTGAATTTATATTTTTTATTTTTGTATTAAATCAAGGCAGTGTGTAAATTATACAGCTAAATGCAAGTTGGCTTTTATAGAAAATTCTGTTTGTGATTTGTAAATATAAAGTAAAGTTATAATTAATAAAATGATTGAAAATATGTCAGAATGCAACTGCAATGCAGTTACTGAATTACAACATTAAAAGTGACATCTATAAATATACCTTATCCATCATCACCACAGAGTAATAAACCCTTTTTTAGTCTTTCTAGACAACACACACATATAAAAAATTGCAGACTTCAATGACAGCCCACCAGAGACACACAGGTAACTGCATTCACAGACAGGACTGTCAGCATGACCAACAGGTATGTCCACTCCTGTCTCTGACTGGCTGAAGGGCCCGTTGTTTAGTGGGGGCCCAGGGCCGGAGCTCTGACCCCTGGCTCCGTACTGCTCCATTAGAGTAATTATGACTGGGGACAGGGAGCAGAGCAGGGGCCAGGTGAGGGCAAATTGCAGGCTACCGGCCTTGCATGAGCACAGGTTAGAGTTACACACACATGCATCTGTACTGAGAGAGTAAAATTTATGCAAATCAGTTATATACTTATATACCATAAATCAATTATATGCAAAACAATACACACACACACATATATATTGTTGTTTAGTTTTAGAGCCTGTAGCTCAAACCTGTAGCTCAACTTTTTTTTATTGCAATTTGAAATATCTAGATATTAATCAAAATATTAGGTTTAATCTACATGCAACATTAGTAATTTACTTTCACACACATTCGTGTTACACTGCCATTGATACACACTGTGCAGGTGCACTTGTTATTCCTGGAATGTTCCCAAAATGATTAACTTTGAGAGATAAAGCCAGGGGTAGCGATGATGTCACATCCTCCACGCGCAACACATTACCCAGGATTCAGTGCTGTCAGCACATGCTGACAGAATCTCCAGAGTCCTGACCTCTCACTGCGAAAGGTCAGCAGATAAACATTACAACACACACTTTAAATTAATAGGCAGTGTTGCAATCTCTGCTTAAAAAACAAACAATTTTTTATAGATATTATTGATTTAGTTTCACCATTTCAAAAATACTTTCTAATAAATGATAAGAATTAACATTTGAAGAACCAGCACATTGTAGTCAGTATTTACGTAACTGTAATTTTATTCAATATTAATATCTGAGGTGTACTTTAAGAGAGTACGCTTTCATGACTATGTGAGAGTAAATTTTCATGTACTAAACTTAAGTACACTCTTAAAAAGTATACTTTGTAATAATGTATAAATTAAAGTTTAGTTAAATCATAACATTTTAGCAATCTTTTGTCATGCTTTAAAGAGGTAGTTATTTTGATGTGTAGACTATATACTAAAGCACAACTACTTTTAACAGCAGTGTGTTTTTAAATATTACATTTAAAGTTAATATGTAGTTTAATGGACAAAATTGCAAATATGAAGTTACAAATATATTTAAATACATGTACATTTTTAATAATGTACTCCTTTTTACACAACACTATTTTCAACTACAAAAACTGAAAACCTTTTCTGCGTTTTGGCAGTTCATTTACATGGCATTTTGGTGCCTAAAAACAAACTTTTAAAAAGGGTTTCAAAGTGCAAGTTTTTGAAAACTATAGCATTATTGTCTCCGTGTAAACTACAAAAATGCAAATCTTCGAAAATGGTGACGTCACGAGCATTGGTATTATGATGTCAGTCAATAGGCCTGTTGTGTTTCTTTACAAAGTGACATCGCCAACTACTGGCCTGGCATGAATAATACAGTGTTTTTACTCATTTTGCGGATCCAAAAATACGTAAACAAATATTAAAAAAATATGAACAACTAATCTTCATACACCTGGAGGGCTGCTGTATTCCTGTTAATTTTACACCTATAGTGATGTCACAATCAAATGATCAGTGTGTGTGTGTGTGTGTGTGTGTGTGTGTGTGTGTGTTCCTGGTAAATCCTACGTTATGGGGACAAAATGTCCCCACAAAGTCAAAGATTTCTGGTTTTACCATTCTTGGTCCCCATGAGGAAAACAGCTCATAAATCATTTTTTGAAAATCTAAAAATGCAGAAAGTTTTCTGTGAGGGTTGTATTTAGGTGTAGGTTTAGGGTTAGTTGATGAACAGTTTGTACAGTATAAAAATCATTATGTCTATGGAAAGTTCCAACACATGGAAACCTAACATCTAACACATCCAAAAGTGACTGTCTACCAGTACAGACTTTGATTAAATAATTTAAAATACAAGAAATCCATGGTATTGTTCATTCAGATGATATTGCTTTTCACATTACACTGGAAACCGAATATCAGGTGCACTGCATTGTGGGATACAGTCACGCAAACAATCTGTCATGGGTACAACACATATGCTAAAAGTGTGCATAATGTTCACTGTATACATACAATATACTAAAGAAATAGATCTAGTAGTATTATTTTCCAAACATTCAAACACATACATCCTCAACAATATATCTGGAAGCCACTGTCGACCAACACAGACACTGATGTAATGATTTAGAATGCCACAAGACAACATAATTAATGGTAATACATAGAAAAGTCTTCAATTCAAGGAAAGAATGTCATTTTGCTTGCTAATTTAAAAAATGCATGCTATTTCTGTATTTGTACATACATTTGCATGTTTGAATGTGTGCATGTGTGTGTTTGTAAGGGTGTGCTCTAGAAACCCGGGAAATCATAAAATTAGTAATAATACAAAAAAAATATTATTTGAACAATAAAACATATTTATGCATTCATATCAGTTAACCACAAAGGTGTACATGTGTACTGTATGTACTTGACGTGAGCTACACCAGTTTCTTGCCAAATTGGGGAAACAATGTTCAGCAATATTATTAAATTGACTGTACTGAGACAATTGGATGAGCTGAACTGAGCTAGACGATGACTAAGCTGCATTTAACTCATTTCTTTACAAAGTTATTGAACAGAACTGAATAAACACTGAGCTGAACAATGACACATTTTCTTTTTACAGCTGCTTTACTGCAGAATTGAATTCTGTTTGCATCACTGAATCATTATTTTCCTGTTTATCCCTGTAAAGCTGTTTTGAAACAATCTGTATTGTATAAAGCACTATATAAATAAAGGTGGCATGATGAATGACTAAAAAGTTGTCAAAAATAACTTGTCAATAGCAAAATGAAACCGGTTTAAAACTGCACTCAAAGATTTTATGAAAGATGAACTGCTTCTCGAGAATACATTAAGTTGATAAAGATTTCAGATGTGTATGCATGTTAATACAAATCAAACTAACAAAATCAATTGTTAAAAAAGATCAATGAAATTTTTCATTAAATTAAAATCCGAATGATGATTCATCAAGACATAAGGGGATGTATTTCCATGCTTTACTCTAGATAAGATATTAATCAGGCATTATAAATTAAGATGCAAATGCACAACGCTAAATTCAGATCGACAGATAAGTAGCTAATGGAAGATACATCCTTGCATCTAATGAAAGACACATCAATACATGATGAAATATGTATGCAAACTGATATGTTTGGATTAAAGATAAACCTTTCCTGTTTCATAGTGTAGTTGGGTGAATTAGGGTCACCTGGGACTTTTTTCTTAAACTTTAACATAATTAAAGTTACATAGCAACAACATAGCCATAAATATGGTAACGTTAAGACAGATTTATTTGTGATGAAGCAACAAATATACACCTAGTGTAAAATTGTCCCATATAAACATGTATAGATGTATAATGTATATGTCAATATATATATTTAGTGTTGAATAATCTGTTAAGAGTTATATAGAGTAATTCTGGTCCTGATTTTTGATTGGCAAATAGAGTTTTTTAACCCTGCTAAAATACAGCTATAAGACAAAGCCCAAAGTATACTTCGGCCATCCGCGTTTGTGCACCGTCCGCATCACGTAATTTTCGTCATCCGGAGGGCTTGCAGAAGTCCGCACACCCCGTCCACACATGCAACAGTGCATTTGCAAGCAGGACAGAAGGGTCCACTAGGTGGCAATACGCACAGTACTGAGCACAGCGTGCAGTCATCGAAGAAGAGTGTGGAAAGAGCGATTCAAAAACAAAACGCTTGAAAACACGACAATGGATGGCGAACTTGACGAGTGTTTGTGCGAAGAGATCAGAAAGTACATTGCATATCCTTCTCCATGGTTTTTGATTCTTGTTCTCTTGGTGTACCTTCTAAACTATGTTGCAATGGTGGATGCACTATTTTTCTTGTCCGATCCTGCCCAGCGAATGTCCCGTTGATGACACGACTCAGTGCTGACGCCGATGTCTGGTCAAGTATAGAAAAAAATTGTACTGCGCATGTTTCGATCTCAGTCATCCGCACGCATCCACGGTTGAGCATATTTTGAAAGATGCGCGGACACGACTGGGGGCGCGACACATCCGGGTGCGAAAAGTGAAGTATACCCAGGACTTAACACCTATTCACCAGTTTAGAAACCAAAATATACAGATGGCCTACTGCTCCCCCAAGATTCTGATGTGTGCAGCCATTTTACACAATTTTCTATCCTATCAGGGAAAATCCAAAACAATCCAGCTCTTTCAAATCCAATATCTAATATCTTAAATATCTTTTCAAATCCAGCTATAATATATTTTTGGCGAGAGATTGGGTTGGAAAATTTTTGAGCTGTGCGACTCTTGTCAAGTATGTTACAGTTACCAAAAAGTTGATACTTGTTAAATTTTGCTTGTCTAACAACACTCGAATAAATATTTTTTGCAGTTGTTATTAGATTATGTTCAAATCAAAGAACATTTATATTAAAGCACAATGTTAAGATGGCCTATATAAAAGTTTTTCCTCAAAGACAGTACATAGCCTGAAAGTAAATTATTTTGTCAGGTGAATGGAGGTCACTTAAAGGAAAATTGCAGGTTCCAGATCAAAGGACAGCATAATGTTGTTCACTGCAAAAAAATAAAAATAAATTTATTTTTCTGCTTTACGTTAAAAAACATCAAAACACTGAATGCAGCACTTACAATGAGAGTAAATAAGGCCAATACTTAAATCTTAAAATACTCAGTTTCAAAAGTACAGCGCCAGACATAAACAATGTGCTTTAACATGATTTTAGTGCTTACTTACCTTTTCTGTTTCAAGTTATATTATCCAATTATCCTTTATTGCCATCACAAAATATCAGAGAATTAATGTACGTGATTTTGACCACCTTATATATAAATAAAACAACTTGAGGGAGAGTAAATACTTACACTTTTCATTAACTATCCCTTTAATATTTTTAATATGCAACTATTTTATTAAAGCAATAAGACAGTTGAGACCATATTGTACTGCAGATATTGTTAGGTATATAGTTAGTTAGTGAAGTAATTCAGTCTATTGTCTTGTTATTGAATGACAACACTTCAACTATGATCAGAAGGCAACAATCAGAGCTGCCTACATAAAATATGAGGGCCAACTCACCTCTCCAGCCCCCTGTTGAGAGGGTCTGCCCTGACCTCTCACCCCTCCATTCAACAGCTACCTGAACTTCTGTGAACAGCACCTGATATGGCCTTGCCTTGACAGGTATGTCTGACGCTTGAACCCCCCTCTTTCTTTTGCCACAGCCGTCTGGTCGGACGTGCAGAGAAGAATGGAATGTCCCTGTTGTGCTTTTGCATCTGAGGCGGTGTTCATTTCGTTTAGTGTCTGCGCTTAATGCATTCATAAATCAACCTGGTTTAACGTGTCATGTACTGAGAAGACCATTCCATTCTAAGCCTTAAACACACAAAAGTATTGTACACAGACTACTACTAATGTTTACACTTAACTAACGTTAAGTGTGTTGTCACTGTATGCAAACTACTGTCTGACCTAAAAATTAATGTAACCTTTTTTTATGTAGATTTTAATATCTATGCAACTCTGAAAACCAGTTTCATTTTGGGGCTGTCTTTGTTTTCCCTTCTGTTTAGTTTCTTAATGTATGTTTATTAGGCTAAATATACTTTGACAAAATTTCTTTAGAATCTAAAGGTGCTTTTCCAGAATTGAAGATAAGCAATCAATTCTCAATAAGCTCTTCATAAGTAAACTCTTTTTAAATGTTTGCATTCTTGCACAAATGCGGGTGGAACAAATTCTGCAACAGTGTTTCCTGCAACACCATTCAGTGACATTCAGTGACTGCTGCTGAATCTGAAGTACCATGGAAGAAAACAACAACAAATATCACGATTAATGATGTTTTATTAACAAAGTTCGGGAGGAGCAAGTTCAGATAATTAACCTAATTAGCACAGGTGGAGAGCATTCAGTTAATCAACTCAACCAAGAAGTATAAATTCAGCAGACTTACCTCTGTTCATCTGAGAGTTTATCAACATCCCTCCACCACCCCATCTCCTTACTTCTAGTTCTATCTACTTTTACCACACCGGGGGGAGTACTCTGGGTTCGCGCCAAAATTCCGAGCTCAGAGCCCTCTCCCCCGGACAGCATGCCAAATACGCATAACTTTACTCCATTTAATTATATGGATATGTGAACTTGTGAAGTGTTGTCTAGTTCTTTTAAAACAATAAGACTGAGCTGGTTCTTTATAAAGAAATGTCTCATAAATCAGTCTCAAAATCACAATCTGTGTGAAAAGTATGCATGTGAATACAATCATATTACATAATATAGACATAGCACATTTGCCATTTTGCTATTGTCACATAACCTACGATGTCAGCCTCATTGCTGTTTCCCAGCCTTTTACGGAATCATATCCCATGGCCTCATGAAAAGTGTTCACTGAATAATATTCAGACATATTTCTGTTTTTCGCATACTTTAGTAGAAAAGTAGCGATAATTAGATGTGAGGAAGATATCAGTTTGAGTTGGTCGGTAACACTTCATTTTAGGGTCTTTTAACTAGTTGCTTATTAGTCTGCATATTACTAAAATATTGGCTGATTATTAGTACTTATTAAGCACATATTAATGCCTTATTCTGCATGACCTTATTCTACATTCTTAATCCTACCCAATACCTAAACTTAACAACTTCCTTACTAACTATTAATAAACAGTAAATTAGGAGTTCACTGAGGGAATAGTCATAGTTAATAGTGAATATGTGTTCCCTATACCAGTTGAATGAATCCCTCACTAACTGAATCATTTGGAGCGGTTCTTCACTAAAATACATTCAAGACTTTTGACATAACCAAATATAAAATTCCAATTCCTGGTTGAAATTTTAAAAAAATAACAACAATCTTAAACATAGTATAATTACATGTATTATAGAATAAAACAAATTGTATCTGGAACTGTAACATGAAAATACTGTATGCGTATGTACAGAATGAGACACACAGACAGTGAGAGAGGAAGAATAGAGTACTTGTATAACATTGAGCTGAGGTGCCTGCAGGCAAAAGCAGGATTTGTAATCTCTTTGTAAGTGCCAAGGCCACACTTAGAGAACAGAGAATAAGTGTGTGCGTTTGTGTATATATGTAAGTATGTGTAATTCCTGATGGACATTTTAATTGAAAGAGTCAGACCTTTCTCTTGTGGCTGCTTTCAGAGATTGCGTCAGAAGATTCCATCACTTTCAGTCTAAGCTTTGATTGACAAGTTTCACTCTTACACACTACAGACTCACTGAACTAACCTGAATCAACAAAGAACATTGAATGACTAACAGAAATAGTTTATATTGTGCTAAAATATTCTCGGCTCACTGAGTCCATTCATGGGGGAAAGGGTACAACAAAAGGAGTTGGTCCAACTCAAATTTATTAAAGAAAGCAAAACATGTCTAGTGTGACAAAAATCAAGCTTTTAAGATCAATTTTGGAAAAAAATTAACTTTAAGAGATGAACTTGTATGAACTTTTTTTTCAGGTACAGTGTGACAAAACTTGGGAATTTGGGAAATTCAAAGTTATTTTAACAAAGTTTGGATGATTTATTTCAATGAACCAACTAAAAAAACTGATTCACTAGTTTATTCAGTCAGTCTCAGTAATCCCTTCATGTCAACTTTTTATGGCGACAAATACAATTTATGAGAAATAATGTTGGAATTGTGATATATAAAGTTGCAGTTCATAGAAATGTCACAATAGAGAGCTATAGTCACAATAACAAGAAATGAAGACACAAGTGTGAAATATAGTCACAATTACAAGAAGTTAATTAATAATTGTGATTGCAATTTGAGATCAGTGCGGCCCCGACGTTCTTCTGAGCAGACTCAATCACTCTTAACACAAATCACACCATAGGAAAGTCTGGTAAGATAATCTGTAGAACCATCAAGATAATTGGGACTTTAGGACTGTCAGAAGAAGAGAATTGGGCCCAAAATCGGTCCAATTATCTTGTGTGTAAGTGCTTTTATTGTATCAACCCCAAATTCTCCACTCCTTGACCTGAACTTTAAATGATCCGTTTTTGATAGTGATACTCCGATTGATCAGGCACAGACTGGTATTGGCCGATAATCACATTCTATGACTTGATCGGGAGTCACTAAGATATGCTGATCTCAAATTGAAAATGTCAGACTTTAGCGCCACAGTGTGGAGTTATTACACGGTCTCAAGAAACAATGAATTTTTTAAGCCTTACGATCTAAGAATAAGTGATTTGAAACTGTTTGCGTGCAGTAAGCAACAAAACAGTGCACATTTGATATGTGCGAGTGCTGTCTGAGGCCCTGTTTACAACTGGTATTAACATGCGTTTTGGTCCATCGGATCACAAGTAGATGAGGGAGAGACATACCCGTTTACACCTGGTATTTTAATCCGTCTCTTTTGTCCAGTTTCTATCACTTTTGTCCTGATTTCTTCGGGGTTTCTGATGGACAAATTAAGCTAGCACAGTTTACATATGAACGAACCCGGAGACAACGTAAAAACATAATGAGAGCTGTAGCTTTTGTTTCTGCTCCGACAGCCACAATACCATGCCGAAAGCAGTGAGCACATGTTAGAAATCAGCAATGGTGAGAGAACACAGTGCTTGTTTTTTTGTCTTCAAACCAAACTTGGGTCTCCAGCCAACAAAGTTTAAATTCCGTCTGGCTAGTGAATTTCTCATAATGTTTACACCTTAGTTCAGTAGGCAGAGTGGAAGCAGTCTTTCGTGGCTGTTTGAACACATTCGACCACATGAGCGTCTACACTACCAAAGCAATCCGAAATGTATTTTTAACTACCTATAAAAGTGGTCAAAAGTGGACAAGCTCACAACGTTTTAGACCACATTTACACCTGTAGCATCGGCCACTTATCATCCAATCGACCAATCGGGCCTAAAGCCGGTGACACACTTAATGACTAGCTAAAAACATTCTAAGACTGAGCTCAACACACAAAGACTGTTTCCTTCGACTGAAGCAGATTTAAATACTTACACACAGAATTTAAACACTAACTGTAAAAACCAACTGAACGCAACTGGCTCTGACTTTGGGCATGATCAGTCGTAAGTATAAAATTACATTCATAATCGGCCTTACAATCGTTAAGTGTGTCCCTGGCTTAAGAGATGGGTTCTAAACACAGTCAGCGCACACACCTGGAACGCTGCTGCTGCTGCTCAAACAGAGTGCGAGAACTTATCATATACACGCACTTAATGTGTCAAAATGCCCATCTTTGTGAGTATCTTCGTAAACACAGTTTGTCTTAAGTGAACATGAACAGTGCATTCGGTGTTAAAGTGAAAGCAGGCTAATAAAGCTGCTGCTGCCGTCCATACCATTCATGTTAATCAAACAGTCTCACTTTTGTGAAGATTATGCACTGTTTTTGTACATTTGATTACTTTATACAATTTATGTTGTATTTCTAAATCTAGTGCTTGAAGTTTAGTGCTCGAATGTTGATTGTTAGCAACTATTTAGTACAGCCGCACATGTTTTGGATGAAAAGAGGAATGGACTATCTCCCCCCAGAAAAAACAGAAAAGCTCGAATTTATAAAGAGAATACCACTTAAGTAGGATGTAGGAAGGAAGGACAAATACTCAGTACTTGCTGAATAATTTTCCTGATCATTTTTGTATCAGACTACTCATTTTGTTCATTTAGGAGTTGCAGTGTTTCTATTTGTTGTTGTCCTCAGTCACATATTGGACAATGTTTAATTACACCTTATGGTTTGTAATTATGTTCAGTTTGACATTAAGTCTTGTAGGCTCTTTAATAAGCCAGAGTATCCTAATATGGATAGTGTTTTGCATAAGCAGGGCTGCCCTGTGTCCCGGGGTCAGTGTGAACGACGCTCAGGACAGTAGACAGAACCTTCACTTGCCCGATCGGGCCAGTGCTGTAGTTTTATATATATAGTGTGCTTTATATATTGTCTATGATATCGTAATTGTTGATTTAACAATCTGACATTATCAAGTATGTCTCTTACTTTACAAAAAACAAACAAAAACACACCCACTGAATGCATGCATACACTACATGATGTAGTCAAGTAGGTTAGACTAGTGCGCATGCATATTAAAGTGTATGCTTTCACTGCGTGATCTAGTCTATTAAAATGCATTTAGAATGATTACAAATGTGATATTGATTTTGAAAATTTGAAACACAGGCCCCCCCGGGCCAGTAGAAAAAATCCTTAGCGTTGAGCCCTGATAAGCCCTGTTTTTAAAGTTGTGCTTATTTATTTGATTCTCAATTAAAACAACAATTACATTACTGTAAATAATCTCTGTGGTATTACTTATCTGGGGAGGGGGGGAAATGACACTGACATTCAACAGAGAGCTTAATTATTACTTATATAAAGCTTGAATGATCAGGATTGGGATCGGTATCGGCCAATCATGATGACAGAAAAAAAAACGGTAACTGGTATCGGCTACAAAAGTTTTTCATATTTCTTTCATCTTTTACTGAGCAAAGTATGAAGTATGGAGCCTGCAGAGGCATACATACACACACACAGACAACACTAAATTATGACCAAAGAGATTGGCCCACCTGACCCGTGGGGCTTAAAATAACATCTCACCAGCGGCTTAAATTGGCCTCAGTTTTAGCAGCTTTACCCACAATTCACTTTACATTAAATCAGCACATAACAGCCCCTCACTCATTCTATTCACACACTTCACAAGCTTCTCTCTGTCATTTCCTCTCTGTCTCTCCGTCGGTAGCCCACAACTTACCCAACACATCATCTACTGACAACAGCACTTAATTAAAAAATGTTCAAATAAATAAAAACAACAAAAAATATACATAACTTATTGAATTTTGAGCTTCTTTGATAGATTTATCCCTCAAACCAGAATAATACAAAATAAGATTTAATAACACCTTTCATATTCACAAGTACAAAGACACAATATTTGCATAAAAGTGTGTGTTTGGGTGCTGGGGAGGCAGTATGGCTTTAAGCTCATTGAAGTGTGGTTCAAGGCAGCGTGGATGTATTGTTTCATGTTAAAGCCTGATGGAAGTCAAGGTGATTATTAACACGGGCGGCTCAGAAGACGAGGTTTTAAAACGCCAAAATACAGACAGGCTGACACAAAGGCCTTCACATGTTTGTTTAAAAGAAATCCTGCGGAAAGGAGAAAAAATACATCATTCACTGTCACCGCGCAGTCATCCGCTCAGAAAAAAAGGGATAACCACGCCGCTGTTGTTCAAACAATTCTAAACTGAAAGAATTTTGACGTACCGCATGAGATAGTGTGGCATAAACTATTACCCGCCGGTGGAAAATAAATTATATCTGTCAGTTTTAACCGGATTATAGTCTTTGTTAACGTTTGTTTGTGAGGTTAACTGTGTGTATGTTTGGTTCTTGTATTCATGAGGTTTTACCTGCATCTTTGGCTATAACTTCGTATCTGTATTAGGCCTGTCAATATAATGCATTCATTTAGTTAGTTAATTGTAATAAAAATAATACTGTACAAAAAAAATTAATGCAATTAATCAGTCTATTCCATAATAAGGGATTTTCTCCTGCATCGAGGCAATTCTAGCGTGAAGTACCACCTTGTGTGTCAGCACAAATGAGTAAGGAAATGTTCATACAGTATGTGACACGTTGCATAGAACGCAATAGAAAGAAATGGAACACAGGGATCCAAAAATGTATTTTTCATGGAACTATTTTTTAAAAATGCAGCACTCATGGTGTGAGACAGCAAAATGCAGCCAAAGACGTACATCTATATGTGTCATAGACAAGGAATTAAAAAATGTGATGCAGACGAAAATGACAGTTTGGGCAGTTTTATAACTCAGGATGACTTTTTTCTTTTTGTTACATAAAAGTCACATTAACACTTGAAAACTTTTTTTTTTTTTAATCATACTTAATGCATACTTATTCATACTTACTTATCCTTTTTTTCCCCAGACTTTCAATCTTTAAATATGTATTCTAAAAATATAAATAATTACTTTTAAAACTATGATAATCTATTTTTTTTAGATCAAAGTTTTCTACAGGTTTTTAAAATGAGCATCCCACAGGAATGAATTTTACAAATTTGGAATTATTATTATTATTGTTGTTGTTGTGATTATCTTTTTGTAAACATCACTCGTGAACAGAATCTTTTTGCCGTTTCCCATTAAGCTATAATTTTGTCATGGGGGGGGGTATTATTTAATTAAAATGTTAGCTATGAGTTGAGGTAAGCAGTTGACTTTTATTTAAAAAATATTTATTGTATATTTAAAAATATACATTTAAAACTATAAATTCCACTACAGGCATTTCCATCACTGGATGCTATTAAACACAGTACATAATTTGAGACATGGTGGAAATTACACTGGTGAAAATTTCTTTATAAAACCACTTTTCATTCCATGTTGTCTATATTCAATGTTTTCATCTGCCGCAATTATGTAATGTCTTTGACTTATCTTTATTTGGGGAATTTCCCAGCAAACATTGATATAATGATTAATTAGCATATTATGTAATTCATTTGATTAAAATTTTAAATCAATTGACAGTCCTAATCTGTATAAGTATGTGTATGTTTTTGCCTACCTGGCTCAATTCTAAGTTCAAACATGTCAAAAAGAACCTTCATTCCAGCTGCAGAGCCCTCTAGGAAACGTTACTTGCACACTTCGCTCAGTAAACCTCTTTTCCATCAGGTGACGTTCTACAATAAGATTTATGGACACAATTAGGCAGAACGAGGCAGGAATCTCCCCAATTCCATAAGCACACAGTGTGTGTGTATCTTTGTAAACATTATAAAGGGTAAGGCTTGTTATCAGATGCCACTGTCATAAAAAAAATCCTGATTGATGTATTTCCGCAATTTACTTCAGAGAGATGCAAATCCATTGTTTATAGAAAAATGTTTATATGCATATGTACACACACTCTTAGGGCAAGTGGATGTTTAGACATTTAATTGTTCTTGAACAGGTTAGATCAGATATTTGATTTGATGAATTGCACTTTTAATAAGACCAGAAAAATCCAATTTGCAGAAAAATAAGTATGGCAGGTGTTTTTGGTTGATTTATGTCTTTAGCAATATGTTTTATTTATAAGTAATATGTAATAAGTAATATGTTTTATTTATAAGTATGTTCTATTTATAAGCAATTTTGTGCTAATAATAATTAAATACCAAAATGTGCAGTATACAACCAGAAAACACAGTGCTAAGAACTATATCCCACAATGCATCATGCCAGACTGAACCGGAAGGTGCAATGTGTATCTGGACTATTTGATTGGACTTCTGAATTTAGATTAAAAAAAGCAAAATAATCATTTTATTTGCAAAATGGATACCACTTTCCAAATTCAATACAGTGAAGTCACAAAGTCCCATTTGACATTTTAATTGTATACTGTTCTATGTGCTTTTGAAGAAAATAAAAAGTAGCACACATAAAATAAAACACTAGTATTCCATTCCAAATATAGCCTTTCTGTGTGTTTAGAATGTATAGAGAAAGAGTTTGGATCAAAGTCATGGATCATAGATAAAACTTGGAAAGCTTTGAGTGTGTGAGTCCATCACGCAGGTGCTCGTTTACCTCTATCAGCATTTTACGACAGTAACATTCAAACCACCTGAGATGTGAAAGTTTATATTTATGTTAAATTTGAGCAGTTATTCATACAAATACATTCATTCATATCAATGCAACCATCTCACAACACGCATTAGCTGAATCAACATGAGACCAGCTGCACGCATCCGTGCAAGCACATACGCAAGCCATGCCCTTACAATTTTTCAAGTACATCAAAACAGTGAGAGGGATACTGACAACTGATTTTAATATATACATTTTGGAGATTTTGGCTATGTACGCAAAAGAAGAATACTAGCGTTAAAAAATAGTATGTGGAACACTATGCCGTACACAACATGTTTCATACTTCGGTACGCAACATTGTGGTCACATGACTTGATACTAAATTATATGTATAATTCAGCAAGTGAGGTCATGTATCATCTCAAATCAACTGTAATTACGCATTTATAAATATGCATTTATAAAAACTGGTGTACATTTTCGGATGTCTTAAATATTTAAAAAATCCTGTTTGATACTGCTTCCAGTTCTTCAACATACTGGAAATGAAAGGTCAAGTTGAAAGCATCGCATTTTGGGACACATACTGCAGAAATCAACCCAGACTCATTTGAAAACTGCCCCTGTGGCAACATTTCTGCAAAATGATATTACAGTACTTCTTGCACATTTCACAGCACTTTCAAAGCAAAATGTCTAGTGATTGGTAATAAAAGGGTGTTCAGTTTTCAATGTTGGTTGTTGTTGTACGTATCACAGCAGTTGAGATAGGAAATGTCTATTGAGTGGTGCTAAAAGGTTAATGTATCTCAATTAAAAATAACATACCATTGACACTTAAACCTACCTTAAATCAAACTGATAGTGTTAACAAAAACAAACATGAGATAAAAATGCATTTGCTGAAGCAACCACAAGTTTTTGAGCACTTTTATCATGACTCATGTTTCACGGGAATCTAGTTCTCTGCTTCGCAAGTGCAATGCAGTACCAGGTGAGCTACCAAGCAAGTTTACTCTCTTAGAAAAGCCAGAGATGGAGCTGGTAATGTGATGCAAACAACAAAATGTATTAGTTTACAAATTATGCACTATGGTAAAAGGGGTTTGAGGTCATAACATGGTATGGACCATTTTCATGGACTGTGATGGCGCGTTTTAACGGTCATCAGCATCGTAAATCTTGCAAAGTTTTTTTTTTTTTTTTTTTTTTTTTAAATGTATGTACATTTATAACACTAAAATTAGTATTGCATTATCTTTGCATTACAAAAAAGTAGTAAACGCTGCTTTGAGGGTGTTTCTGATACAGCAGCTATGGGAGTGACGGTAAAGTTGACATCTTTCTCTCTTCTGACTGCCCTTATCAATCTCTCTCCATTTTATTTATCTACTTATATTTTTCATCTTTTTGAAAGTTGTGAAAACACTGTTGTTGAGTTTTTCTTTTGCTATATGAACACAAAAAATATATTTAATGTATTATCTCATTCACTGTCATAGAATTTTACCCAACTATGACGACTTACGCTTCTGAGAAACCCGGAAATGTGAAAAGGGTCTATTGTGCAAAGAAACGTGCGAAAATAAGCATTTAAAAATGTATTATTTGCCACCGCACTCTTAAAAATAAGGTTTCGTTTTATTTTCATTGATGGTTCCATAAAGAACCTGGAACCTTTCCATTGCACAAAAGGTTCTTAATCATGGAAAAGGATTCTTTAGATTTTTTAAATGTTCTTCACACTAATAAAAAAACAATGGCTGAAAGGTTCTTTGGGGAGCCCAAAATGGTTCTTCTATGGAATCGCGGTGAAAACATATTTTTAGAATGTGTATTTATAATTTATGTGAAAAGGAATAAAAATTGTTTTACTCCCACTAATGTTCATTTCTGTTGGAAATTGCAGTGAATTGTATGTATTGGTAGGTTTTATCTAGATAGAGGTACATTTTTCATTGAGCTTACGTTGGCAAAAATGGTATAGTAGTATGTCATTCTAAACATTCAATGTGGAACCTAAAATGTAAATGAAATGAGAAGGTGATGTCCAGAAATTGGAGTGAAATGATAACAGGATGGGGAAGGGTGAAATTGATTGATGTTCATGTGCAGTAGGTGACCAGGTAGGGTTGAGTCAAAGGTGAAAGGTCACACGGCTGTTACAGATAAGACAAGACACAATGAGGTTGAGTGAAAGGCCAATCTAATGCTTGACAACTACACACATAAATAATCAGAGACATATGCTAATGCTAATGGCTAAATCACATTCATCCAAGTGGAAACGACAAAAACAACATACAATAAGCTTCACGCCACACACAGATGTGCAACAATGCCAAATACAGTAATGCGCTATAGCACAATACTGTAGCCTATATTACAGCGCAATGCAATAATCACAAAACGACAATATAGTGAAAACACTGACAGGATGTGTATTTATGAGAGTATTGGAGTGTGTAAGTGTGTGTGTATACAAAGCGAGAGGTTTAGCAGGATGAGTAAGATGCGGTATTGTTTGTTTCAACTGGCGGGCATTGCTGCTGAAAAGGCGTCGTGCTAGCATCCCGCAGGCTAGTGCCAGACATCAACAATCGCACTTCAATCGCTCTGCACTGATCCAGCGTGCAGACAGTACTTAATCATCTGCTCTTAACGGAGGCATACTACTAACACACACACGTGCGCCTGAGGAAACAGCTGAGCTCTGGGTTAAAAAGCAGCACTATAGCCACCAGTATAAAGGGCCTGTTGGCAGAGTGATTCATGCATTTAGCCAAAACGCATTACATTTGTCTCATGCCTTCAACTGAGTTTTACACGTCTTTTCGCATGTTTCAGAGAGCTTTGCACCGATACGACTGCCCGTAACACCATTTCCTCCAGTTAAATTTACATATCCTCCTCAGAGTTACAAAGCATTTGCAATCTGACATTATGACTTTATTAGTCTTTCACTAGAACTTCCCGTGCTGACGTGTATACAGGAAGATTTACTCATAACTCACTGCATATTTAGCACATGATCATGGCATGATGGCAAACCTAATAAGACTTAGAACATTTTTCTCCGCTACAACCACTTACCCCATATATGATGATGATTTTCTATGTATAAAAACCCATTTATATTTTGAGAAAATAAGCATCATATAATAGATAGATCGATTAATAGGTTGTTAGGTCGATAGATCGTTCGATAGGCCGATAGGCCAATAGATAGATCGTTCGATAGGCCGATAGGCCAATAGATAGATAGATAGATAGGCCGATAGATAGGCCGATAGATAGATAGGCCGATAGATAGATAGGCCGATAGATAGATAGATAGATAGATAGATAGATAGATAGATAGATAGATAGATAGATATAGATAGATAGGCCGATATAGATAGATAGATAGATAGATTTAATTAATACTTCTTATTATACCCCAGTTTGAAAACCTTTTCTGCTCTTTTGTTTTGAGTGCTGGTTCACAACATGGCATGCTGGTTTGCCTTCAACAGGCTGCTTAAAATGAGCTTAACCAGCAAAACGCCCTGAAAGTCCATACTGGTGGACTAGTTTTACCAGATAGACCAGCATAAACTAGCACACACCAGCATAGAAATTCATACTGGTCTTTTCAGCAAGGACAAAGGGGACATCTTGGAAGGATAATTCATAAACGTAAGATATCCAATTAGATATCCAGGGGCAATTTTATATATCAAATGCAACTTTGTATCTCACAATGTGACTTTATTTCTCTAATTTGGACCATGGTATGTAAGAGTTCAGTGTATACCCCTAGTTCATATAGTGATTTTATAGGTATAGCTAGTCGAATCAAAGATGTCATCTTTGTCATTGTAACAAAAACTGGTAAATCTTTGATCAATGGTAATATCATGGCTAATTATTTGTATTGATAGCCTAAAAAAATATTACTGAGTATGTGTTCATACAGGTGGCATAGACCTGATATGGGTGCCAAGTAGTAATATCAGTTCATCTTTAATCAAAACATGAATTTTTAGATTAAAGGACTGGGAGGGAAAAGAGAGAGCAATGGGTTTTCCATATAAGAAAATGCAAGGGGAAAAAAGGAGAGAAAAGAGATGGACAGAGAGGCAGTAGGTGGATGATAAAAGCTTGCCCTGCCGCTCAGGGATTTGACTCTCTCTTTTCCCAAATGTCAGCAGACATCTGTTTCATATTTATGATTATTATCCTCCCCTCCCCGCAAGCCGGTTAACACTTAAATGATTCTATCACTTTGCAGGGTCACCCGCTGCCTTATACTGCATAATTTATGAAGCTAATCTGTCAGTTAAAAAAACAGAGAGCCAGCAAAAGTGAAGATTTTATGCCAGATGAAGTGTGTAAGTGCTGTAAAATGTTCTACGGGGAGCGGAGTTAAATGCCTGTTACTGTAAGAGTTATCATGATGAAATTAAAAATGGAAGCTTGAGAACTCAACTGGATGGTCACATTAAGTGGACTTTGTAACTAAAGTGAAACACTGGACAAAGCCGACTTGAACTGAGTCCTCTGAATACTCTGAGTCCTAATTTTCTGAATCTAATAGAGATTGAATCAGCTGTTTTGGGGTGTTCAACTGCTTTAACTGCTTTTCCCAGAGGTTCCAGGAGATTCCAACCTTTTTCTTTTCTTGGCTATATGAACATCAAATTAAAACTGACATGGAAACTTTTTACCATGCCTTTATCAGACTTTAGCTACTTCTTAAGTACCTTTTATGTACAGTTTTTATTGCTTTAGCCTTGACATTCAAAACAAAAATATGCTTATTCGTTATTAAAATATTATTACATTTTGAAGCTACGATAAGCTAAGGTTAAAATAATCATAAAACATTTTGGTTTCAATTAAAAAAAATAGCTGTCATTTCACCCACACCAGAAAACATTTTCAGTGAACAGAATAATTTCTTTTTTTTTTTTTCTTTTTTTTTATTTATTGCATACTTTCCAATTAAGTGGCAATGTTGTCAATTATGCAAAAGTTGGAAACTAATACATATTTGTGTGTATGTAGGATTAGCCTTAGCAAGACAAAGGAGCATGACACATTGATTGATTGATTATATTCTGTGATGGAAATCAATCAAACAATTCATTTTTGGAGATGTGGTGGAAATGACAGTGTTGAGAATTTCACTATTTTCAATACAGTATTTTTTTTTACGCAAAGTAGTGAAAGTTTTGTAAGAAAGCTTTTTTCCTAAATTGCCAATATTTCTTTTCCTCACAGGCCACTAGTTGATACAATGGCCAATTCTGAGGAAGAACTAGTTTCTGAATTTTATACCACAGTTCTGTGTGTTCCTATGCAGTCGCTGTTGGTTGTGAGTGGTTGCTAATGCATTGCTAAGTGTTTGGTAGGATGTTCCAAGCAGTATATGATATTAGAACAAACCCTGAACCCTTAGTATCAATAACAAGAGTGACTAATAGTGATGCTTGAATTAGCAAACACCGCTAATTGTTACTATGGATGTTAATAACTTGAAAAAAATCCCTTCAATTATGCACTCAATTATCTAAGATCTCCACTCAGGTCGTCTGATTTCAAAATCAGTAATTTTATCTTATCAGTTTTTCTGAGATTTCTACATCTCTCTTGCTCCAGGATGAAAAAAGTGTGTAAACATCAAGGATAAAACCTCCACCATTGTCCTCACAATTGTTTGCGATTTTACGCCAAGAACGTGACACAAAATGCTGCCCTCCTCTCTTCACCCTCATCCTTGCACCGTCCGTTCAATCCATCATTACACCTCTGTCCCTTCATCCTTCAGGCCCGACGTGTTAGCCGCCCCTCCCCACAAGTGCAGAAGCCCAATCCGCACCCCGCTCCGGTAAGCGTTATTATGAAAAGTACACAGTTTCGATAGAGTGCCCCCTCTGACATTTCCCACTTATTAGCTAGTTTCCATACAGGCTTCAATCAACCTTCCTAATCCTCCGAGGGGCAAGAGCAGTTTTAATTCACCGATCGACCGATAAGCCAAGCACGAGCGAATGAGCGCCTGCCATAGCAATGCAGGCCTGAGAAAAAAAAAAAAAAAGGGGGGGGGGGGGGGGGGGGTGGAAGAGACGCAAGAGGGAGAGACAGGGAGAGAGAGAAAATGATTTACACATAGATGAATCGTGCTTACAAGATGGAACCCTGGGCATTAGCCGCGGATCTGAATTTCCTATCTGCCTCTCTCTCTCTTTCTGCCTCATTCTTTTTTCACTCTCTCTCCTTCTCTTCCACCATTACCCTTGCTGATTGCAATCTTTCAGCGCCATTGGGTCCTGTGCCTGGGTTCTGTTTAATCTGCCTTTAATCCGATAGATTTTAAATATTCCCCCTGCTCCCGCAGACTGGAGGCAATTAACTAGCCTTCTGATGCTCTTCTTATCAGTTGCCTCCTTGTATCTGCGCGAAGCAGCCTCCAGACACTGCCAGACTGACGAATAATACCCGCCATTTACCGCCGAGACCAGCCAACACGCTGCCGCTCCTCTGCATTATAAACAGGTATTTGGTAAACATATCATATACATGCGTACGTAAACACACAAACAACGACACCCTGCAGATTTCACGTGGCCATGCATCGGGCAAACAAAAGGTGTGTTTTAAGTATAAAGCGCTTCGCTGTGTCTATTCGAAATGTGAAATGTACGCAAATGCACTCGTAAATAAACACGTCTTGATTTTTGGTGTAGATAGAGACAAAACTGTGCATAAACTGTGTTAAACTGTGCATACAGCATTTTGTCTTGAATTGTTGATTGAAGTCTGAAAAAAGGGAAATATACATGGCTGTTGGAGCTGTGGTGCAGCAGAGAGCACAAGTACTCGTGATATAGGTTCCCAGGTTCAAGCTGGGCCTGGTTCATGTCCTGATCCCATTCCACTTCTCTCAATTGTCCAGTCTCTCATGGCTTACTTATAAAAATAGGCATGTAAGTGTGTGTGTGTGTGTGTGTGTGTGTGTGTATTATTATATTCATTGTGTCTACAGAGCCTGAAAAGGTGCAAAAACACGCAGATAAACATAGCAAATATGTGTACACATGCATTTTAACATGCTGTTTGTTAGGTCTATGTGGAAGGTGAAACACAGATACACAAACAAACATATATATATATATATATGTTATATAAATATTGTACACAAATGTCATTTAATTGTTTTTTGTTTCAAACAGAATAGTCCGGGAAAAACTAGGAAGTTATTTGCATCAGGGAAGTGTATTATCAGAGAGGGTTAAACACGGCGATAAACAGGCAAAATACGCCGATAAGACTGAAGAGATTGCGAGGATCTGCTTGACACACACACAAATATGAAATCACAGTGATCCAGGTCGGTGTAAAACACGCACACTCTTTCTCTCCTCATATCTGCCTATTTCCTTGATTGTTGAGAAACAGGGATAAGATGTTTTAATCATCTTGTTCCTGGGAGGAGTTTGCAGTGACTTATTCTTTGTATCTGCACTAATGCTGTATATCAGTGATGACAGTATCTATCTCTGTGTCTCACACACACAGGCGCACAAAGAGAGAGTGCACTGGCTCAAGTAAACCTCTGATAAGGATCGGTTAAGAGTTTTATGACATCATCAGACCGTGACAGGTTTTTGGTTCAGAAAGCCAGCATCTGATTGGTCATTTACACTAATGGTGCCAAAAGATCAATAGATTGGTGCCAAGTACAAGGCCCATCATAAAGGAACACTCTACTCTATCGTACTTTCTATCACACACAATCACCATAAAAAGCTTTTTCAGCTATTAGTGGAGTTTGCTAAGCAAGTACTTTTTTGTTGTTGTTTTCAATATTATATTTGCTCGTTAATCATCATGAAAATAATGTCACAGTGGGAAAATGTCATATTTCCACAAATTGTTTTTTGTATATCAACCGTTCAAAGGTTTGGGGTCAGTAAAATGTTTGATGTTTTTGAAAGAAGTCTCTTTTTGCTCACTAAGGCTGCATTTATTGATATACAGTAAAAACAGTAATATGTTGAAATATTATTACAATTTAAAACAAATGTTTTCTATTTTAATGTATTTTAAACATATTCTTCAGTGTCACATGATCCTTCAGAATTATGCTGATTTGCTGCTCAAGAAACATTTCTTCTTATTATTATCATTATCAATGTTGAAAACAGTTGTGCTGCTTACGTTTTTTTTGTGGAAACCGTGATTCTTTGATAAGTACAAAGTTAAAACAGACAGCATTTACATAAAATAGTAATCTTTTGTGACATTACAATGTATTTAGTGTCATTTTGGAGCAATGTAAATGCATCCTGATTAAAAGTATTAATTTCTTTCGTTTACTTACCCTCATGTAACTCCAATCCTGTATAACTTACAGTCTTCTGTAGAACACAAAAGAAAATTGTTGTTTTTATGTCAATATTATGAAAGTCAATGGGGTCCAATGTTGTTTTGGACGCCACTGACTTTGACTGTATGGACAAAAACAGTTGAAACATTCTTCAAAACATCTTTCATATCCCACAGAAGAAAGAAAGTCATAGTTTGGAACAATATGAGGGTGAGTAAACGATGACAGAATTTTCATTTTTGGATGAACTATTCCTTACCGTTTCAGTTATGGCCAGACCATTCTTGGTTTTAAAAACCTTCTTTTTCTCTCTCGCTCTTGGTGTCATGTTTCATTGCACACATGCCATGTGCCATTAGAATCGAATTCAATTACTGTTACACTAAGCAGATTGGCTACAACCTTTCTATTAACAAGAAAAATATGCACACACGTACACACACACACGGAGTGATACTGAATCCTTGGTTTCCACACATATTTTGATAATGATTTCATGGTATTTGTGTAGAAGTGAATATAGTTTCCCACGACAGATCCTTGGGGATTTCGTGCACATACAAAAATGCACATGCAGGCCAAATATAGTTGGTTTAGATTAGCCTTTAATGCTACAATTTTCTATCAAACATAGGGTTACACTGCCATTAAACAGGTCAAATTTTACAAAAAAAGTTTAAATGATTTCAAATTTCGACTTTATATCTTATAATGTAAGGTTAAAATGTTGCAATTGCAATTTTGTTTTATTTGCAATTGTGACTTCATAACTCACAGTGTGAGGTCAGCCAATCACCATCAGCCTGTCACATGCTGATGCAATAATGCCCCCCCCCCACACACACACACACACTCATTCTATATAACCATATACCATATATGTACCCATAAATATAACATGTTATACCTTATCATGCTGTGTACTGTAGTTTATGATTAAAAAAAAGTACTTAAGTAATACTTATACTTTCAGCATGGTTTTTAAGCTATACTTTAAATCATTTTAACATGTTTTTGTTTTGTATGCTCCTATTTGCCCGCTTCTGCCAAAAATATGTCTCCCACCCAAAACTTTTTATGTTTTGTCCCGTTCCCACCCGCAAAAGGCCATAGGAAGAGGTCTACACTGATTTTTCCATCCCGGTCCGGTTAGATTCTGTCTCGTTCTGGTGTCTATAGGCTATTTTATCCAATTTCCACACACACAACACTTCAGATCTCTAGTTACAGAATTCTGCGTGCTGTTATTATTAGATAATTATATTTTGCGTGAGCCTACGAGTCATTTCTTTCGCCTGCTTCCCGCGCACATATCAGTATCTTCTTTCCCGTATCCGCACTTAGCAATTCAAAACTTGTCCCGCATGCACATCTACAACAGACCTCACTTATATGCTTTTATGGTGAAATTATTACTTGTTCATGTCAAACTGTATTTATTTTTCACCATAAACTATGCACTGAAAGACACACTGCTTGCAGTATAAAACAGGCTTTAGCACTGTGATGTTAAATCTTGCAGTTGCGACTTTTTGTAATTGCAACATTAAAACTTTCCATGTGTATTTAAATCTTGAAATTGTGACTTTTTTCTTAATTGTGAGTTTATAACTCAAATCTCAAATGCAACTGTTTTTTTCGTAAATTGCGACTTTATAACTCAGTGTAACATTAAATCTTGCAATTCTGATTTTATTTCTCACAAGGAATGTGACTATTCCTTTATCTTACAATTACCTTTATTTTTTTTTACTCTGAGGTAGAAACAGGCCTCCATACTTTTCACCATCCAATCAATTCCCTATGGATAAAATCAAGTCCCATCCTACATTTTTTCTCATTTTTAGTGTTTCACTCAGAAACACATCACATTACGAAGTCAAATGAGTTCGGAGTGGCATTTCATGTCGATTTTGAGGCACGTTTATCAAAAGCACATTTAAACATCATATTTTGATCTGTCTCACATCCACAAAGTCACAGAGATTGAAGCGAAAATTGGAAAATCGGGTGGAAAAAGAGACCGAGGCGGGTTTAAACTGGATGTCTACCCCTTCTACGAGGGTCACTTCAGGAGTGTGGCCCAATTCCACCCCCTCTCATCACCTTTTCATCAGCAACTCTATTTCTCTGTCTCTTCCTCTCTACAAATGACACGGAATCACATAAAAGCATCCCCAAGAGCTTCCTATGTAGCAGCTACAGGTCACACAGACACGCGCACACACAAAAAGACTTCCAAACGGGAGATGAGCGAGGCAGCCAATCAGAATCGCTCTGTCTTATCAGCGTGCACCCCATCAGTGGCGAGGGGTTTGGGGTGTGGGTGCAGAGGGGTGGCGGCAAGGGGGGGACGTTCTACTGAGGAGCTAAGTCGCCGCGGCGACCGCTAAGCCCGCCGCGGTTCCACTAGCTCGGCGGGGCTGTGTGAGCCCCAGGCGGGATTTGTGACAGCGAAATCACATCAGCCTATGCTGATTAGCCCTCTCTCTCTCTCTTTTGCTCTCCCCCTCCCTCCGATTTACAGAGAGAGAGAGAAGGGGGAAAAAACTATCTTACACTGTGCTTTTTAATAGGAAAACGATTGCTATCTGCAAATTGAGTCCCTGCAAACTTTAATAAAGGCTACAGGGTTGAGTGGCATTTTGCATGCTGATTTCAGGCCGATTGGAGGCTTTTTTGATGAGAGAGAGGTTGCCATGGTAAAGCTGCGCTCCCAGCGTTCCAACAAACTGCCATCTCACAGAGCGAGAGCAAAGAATGAAAGATTTCCATGTGGAATCTCCATTTTTTTCTTCTAAAAGTGATTGACTGTTGAATAAGTGGATGTGTGTGAGTGTGTGTGTTGGGTAGGACACATAAGGATATTCTCTTGCTGGGTGTGAAAAAGTGAACCAGATCATATTTCTGGGTAATATGGTAGAGAACATGACATTAGTGTACACTATGGAGGGTACGTAATTATTATCGCAGGAGAGGGGAAATGCAATCAAGCGGACAACCAGTTTTGTGTCCCCTTGAAAACTACATTGGTATTAGAGTCTATTTATAACAGTGTCTTGCTTTAATGCGATGAACGGCTTTATTTGTATAGATGTTGGATAATCCTAAATACTTTATATGGTCCGAGAGATTTTCCACACGTTTTCATTAGATATAGCGCAGCCATTCTGATGAAATTCAATATTATTCTGCCAAATTAACTCACAGGCTAAATGCTCTCATCACAGTGTGTGAGTGTGAGAGAGAAACTGAAAACTGGAGTAATGGCTGCTGCCATCACAAGAAAACATTACAAAAAAGAAAACAGTTATTTTAAAGTGCCCCTATTATGGATTTTTTTTTAAAATGACCTTTCAGGCTGTGTGTAATGTAGCTGTATGCGAATGTAAACAGTCTGCAAAGTTGTAATGCTGAAAGTGCATCATAAATAAAGTTATTGTCTTTCAAAAGAAAGAGTCGACTCTGAACCACTTAAACGAGTCATTTGTAATTTGAATCCCATTTCCGTGAAGTTCACACTTCACAAGTTAACACATTTGCATAATGCCCACCTACGTTCTGTGTGGACATCCCGCGAAAACTTGAAACCCCCTCAAATGCTGTAGCTCATTCGTGTGGATAACATGAGTGTTTAAAATATATAGTTTTGTGTTTTAACTATATTGTGTATGTCTCTGGCTAACCGGCTAACTCACATTATTACTGTCAAATCAGCTGTAAGCCCACTTTTACCTAAAACTGTGTCCATTAATGCAGATGTTGTTCTTACTACTTTGAGTAATGATAAAGGATGGAGCAAGATTAGTTTTACAAACTTCAATGATAAATCAGTCATTCAAGTTAGTGCTCGGCTAAGGTATGAACTGTTATTGATACTGTTAATAATACAGTTCCCACATGTACTGCAATAAATTAGTAATATACACATCGGTTTGTTGATGGACATACACTTGTTAATGCTGATGGTGAGTAATTACAGCTGCAACATCATGGACGTCAAACTGAGTAGTGTATCACTGAAAAAAATACTGCTCAAGTCGTCCTTGCAATGGAGGTTCAGAATGAATGACTAGTTCTTCCAATATTTCATCATCGGTCTCGTACCCAGATTGATATGGCAAAAAATATCAGTTATGGTAATGGGCGTATTTCTGACTTGTGCTGTAAGCGGTAGACCAATCACAACAGACTGGGCCGTCTGGCCAGTCAGAGCAGAGCAGGCTCACAGAAAGGAGGGATTTAGAGAGACTGATTCATCCGACGAGTCGTTTGAGAATCTTTGAAAAATGTGGTGATGTGCAATGTACAGTGGGTACGGAAAGTATTCAGGCCCCCTTAAATTTTTCACTCTTTGCTATATTACTGAGGTCCTGAGCACTCTGGAGAAGGTTTTCGTCCAGGATATCCCTGTACTTGGCCGCATTCATCTTTCCCTCGATTGCAACCAGTCGTCCTGTCCCTGCAGCTGAAAAACACCTCCACAGCATGATGCTGCAACCACCATGCTTCACTGTTGGGACTGTATTGGACAGGTGATGAGCAGTGCCTGGTTTTCTCCACACATACCGCTTAGAATTAAGGCCAAAAAGTTCTATCTTGGTCTCATCAGACCAGAGAATCTTATTTCTCACCATCTTGGAGTCCTTCAGGTGTTTTTTAGCAAACTCCATGCGGTGGAGGGCTGCAGTGATGGTTGACTTCCTACAACTTTCTCCCATCTCCCAACTGCATCTCTGGAGCTCAGCCACAGTGATCTTTGGGTTCTTCTTTACCTCTCTCACCAAGGCTCTTCTCCCCCGATAGCTCAGTTTGGCCGGACGGCCAGCTCTAGGAAGGGTTCTGGTCGTCCCAAACGTCTTCCATTTAAGGATTATGGAGGCCACTGTGCTCTTAGGAACCTTAAGTGCAGCAGAAATTGTTTTGTAACCTTGGCCAGATCTGTGCCTTGCCACAATTCTGTCTCTGAGCTCTTCAGGCAGTTCGTTTGACCTCATGATTCTCATTTGCTCTGACATGCACTGTGAGCTGTAAGGTCTTATATAGACAGGTGTGTGGCTTTCCTAATCAAGTCCAGTCAGTATAATCAAACACAGCTGGACTCAAATGAAGGTACAGAACCATCTCAAGGATGATCAGAAGAAATGGACAGCACCTGAGTTAAATATATGAGTGTCACAGCAAAGGGTCTGAATACTTAGGACCATGTGATATTTCGGTTTTTCTTTTTTAATAAATAAAAAAAAAAGTCAACAATTCTGTGTTTTTCTGTCAATATGGGGTGCTGTATGTACATTAATGAGGAAAAAAATGAACTTAAATTATTTTAGCAAATGGCTGCAATATAACAAAGAGTGAAAAATATAAGAGGGTCTGAATACTTTCCGTACCCACTGTATATTATGAGAAAATTAAAGTTTTGGCCTTTGATGCATGTAAACCTGAATTACCTCCTAAACAGAATTACCTTTCAAATGGCATAATAGGGACACTTTAAATTCTAATAATATTTCACAATATTTATAAAATTGTACATTTACTGTTTCGGTAAGTTGATTCAGACTGCTAATTCTTAAATTCAGAAGTCGTCTTGAATCACTTGTTAAAACAACCAGTTCATATGAGTCATTTGCTTGCAAATTAAACTTTGTTGGTCCGGCCGATTATCTGATAGCCTGTGCAGTCAAGGTTATGCCAGTGTCAGTTGAAGTCATTCCAAATTCCTTTTTATTTATTTTTAATTTTTATTTATTTATATTTTTACTTGCACTGATGAATCCTGCAGAATAAGACCAGGAAGACAATGACCGGAAAATAAATTGTGTCAATAATACATATAGTCTATAAATTGTATAAGCTAATTGTATGCATACACAAACATACACTTCTCCATAGATCTTCTCATAGGGCAGGGTGCCAACGCCTGGCACAGGAGTACCCAGTGTCTGTCACTCCATGCCACCCAACCCTCTGGCATCAGCCCTTCACCTAAAGGCACTGTGACATGTGAGCCAATCAGATCTCAGATCACAGAGGGGGGGGCGTGGCCACATCAAGGGGCTTTGTAAATCGATCTGATAGGGGGATGATTCAAGCACCACATACTGTATGTAGACACATAGCACAAAAACACATTTCTACATGTTTATAGACTATAGATTATAGAAACGTGTATGTTTCACTACCTTCAAGTCCTCCTGTAAAGTTCCGAACTACGAGTTGGAAAATAGTCATTTCGTTTAGGGCTGGGTGATATGGCTAAAGGCTATCATATCGATATTTACAGTGGTGGTCAGAATTATTGGCACCCTTGGTAAATATGATCAAAGATGACTGTAAAAATAAATCTGCATTGTTTAATAATTAATAATTGTGGCCAAAGTGTTTTGGAGAAAAACATTTATTTCATAATGTGATTTCCCCCCACTTTCAATTCTTTTCCTTCAATGAAAGGTTAGATTTTTGCTAATTTTATGAATTAAAGATCAAAAGGATAAACAATACAGATCTATTTTTACAGTCATCTCTGATCATATTTACCAAGGGTGCCAATAATTGTGACCACAACTGTAGTCCCAAAGGGTGGTGGAGCGGAGGCGGTTTTGGGAGGGGGATGGAGGGTCAGGCCCATGCAGGGAGACAGGACCCGGACCACGGCATGGTAATGGCAGGCCTGGGTCATGGAGCAGAGGCGGAGCTGGTCCGTGGAGCATGGGCGGACTTGGACCTTGGAGCATGGGTGGAACAGGGTAATGGAGCATGGGTGGAACAGGGTCATGGAGCATGGGTGGAACAGGGTCATGGAGCATGGGCGGACCAGAGGGTCCTGGTGCACTGGCAGACCTGTGCAATGGAGCAGAGGGTCCTGGTGTCATAGTGCCATGGTGGACTTGGGCCGTGGTGCAGTGGTTGACCTGGGCCTTGAAGCAGTGGTGGACCAAGCTCTGCAGCTGCTGGAAACTTAGGCAGACATGATGTGAGGGGGCTCTGGCGAGGCAACCATTATGGCTGGAGTCTCTGGAGTGGCAGGTATAATGTAAAGAGGTTATGGTGTGGCAGCAATGATGGCTTGAGACTGCGTGGCGGTCATTAGGTGGAGAGACTCTGGTGTTGCAGCCGTGACATGGAGAGGCTTTAGCGTTGTGGCCGTGATGTGGAGAGTCTCTGGCGTGGTGGCCATGACGTGGAGAGGTTCTGGCATGGCGACTTGACAAGGCTCTGCCGTGGCGGCCACCTTGGTTGATGACTCAGGTGTGGCAGCCATCTTGGCTGAGGGCTCAGGCGTGGCAGCCATCTTGGCTGAGGGCTCAGACGTGGTAGCCATCTTGGCTGAGGGCTCAGGTGTGGCAGCTATGGCTAAATCCCAAATGGCACCCTAAACACTCGCGGTCTTCCTACAAGTCTGCACTTTCATGATGTAACGCCAAGTTGACTGTCGGGAAGAAGTCTCACTCGCACCAGTACGGGCTCAGCAAAATTACGCATTGGGAGCCATCTTGTCTGAAGACAAGCATAGCGGTCATCTTGTACACCGGCGAAGCAGGCATGGCAAGCATGATGTGAACAGTCTCTGGCTTGGCAGGTATGACTTGAAGAAACTCAGGCTTAGCAGACATGACCTGAGCAGACATGACCTGAGCAGACATGACGTGAACAGTCTCTGGCTGGGCAGGCGTGGCGTGCATAACTCCAGACATGACAGTAGGGGCATGGAGACACTCTGATGTGGAGAGTACTGTGGGATTACTTGGCCCCTCATACGCAAAACCCACAGTAAATGATGAGCAACTCATTAACTAAGCATAGTCAATGAATTGGGCCAAGAAAAAATGAATTTTCCCCCTGGCATTCGAGACCGAACCGGTTCATTTAGCCCTATCCTAAAAATTTCCTTTAGTGCCACGTCATTAAAATACACAAGGTGAGAAAGTCCAAGAAACTCCTTAATTCAATAGTCTGATTTCCTTGACAGAGACATAGAAGACTAACTGCTGGGTTCACGGTGTTGGTCAAGTATTCTGTAATGATCAGTCCCACTGATGGCAAGTTGATAGAACCCAAGTGCAGTTTAAGTTTGTTTAAGTTTGGACATCGGTCCAAACTTAAACAAAATACAAAACATAGAATTGGCTTGACTTGGCTTAGTTTAGCATGGCACAAAACAAGAACATAACACTCACCAAAAATGGTTACACTGACAATACTTGACAAAGAACAATGAAACATGAGGGCTGTTTATATACAAGGACTAATGACCTAACAAGACACACCTGAGAACAATAAGACAAAGAACCAATGACAGAACAGAACTGAGAAACCACATGACTAAATCAACCAATGACACATGGGACAACATAGCAATGAAAACATGAACCTGAACTTGAAAATAAAACAAAGCATGAATAAGACACAAGACATTTACTATACAATAATAATATATTTGTCAAAATTTTAAACAAAACTTTTATTTTGGAGGCTTGTCGTGAAGATGCTTTATGTTTTCTGCCGCTATTCATGATCAAAATGCATACAAACTAGAGTTGGATAATGAGAACTGCTCTTATTCAAATATGTTTGTGTTTTTCCTAGATTTTGTCTAGTCGACTAGTAGTCTAAAACGAGAAATTTTAAATAGAAATGTCAGAAGATTTTGATATAAGAGAAGAGGAGCTTGAGTTTGTTGCCCAGTCAACAAACTTTTTTTTGTTGAAAGTGAACCGTCACAATTACAATTCAACATGTTTAATAGCAATTAGCAACTGCCATGATTCTTTAAATGATACACCCCAACTCATAAAGCATGGGCTAAAAGAATATCCAACTAATGATTATGGCATTGTGTTGCTATTCAAGTGCACTCATCTCGTGAATATGATCACGACTTGAAGGCAGCTTGTGTGTGTAAGCAGACCAGAATGTATTGAAAGAGTATGTGAGATGTATTGCTAACAGTTTTTTTTTTCCTAAATATAGAGTTCAATACATTTAGTGCTACTGTAAGAGTCTGTGGTCATGCCCTGAATTGGATTGAATTATTGGGAGGAAGCAGAGAGGGGGGGGTGAGAGAGCGAATAAACGAATGAAAAGAAAAATAGAGCCCTGTTCACTGGAAAATGAAGGTCTGAGCGTGGGAGAAATGCCTTTTGGACTAGTCACTGTAAAAACTTGCAAATGTGCTCAGAGCGATGATTTGTGGTGATGCCTTTCTGCGACGCACACACACACACACGTCCATCAGAATGGATTGAGAATTGCTAAGAGTGGTGTTCTAAGATGGTCTGATTCTCACATTTGGTCATAGCTGACATAACTTCAACCCTTAAATAGCATGTGCCGTCAAGCCCTGGGTCTAAAAAAGCACCAAAACGACGCAAGAAAGATGAAGCGAAAGAAAAATAGAGTTGAAAGGTAAATACATAGAGCTGTGAGCATTTCCTCACAGATACACCAGTGGCGACTGTTTTAAGATCCCATGGGAAGCACAGCTCCCCCTGAAATTTCACAAAAAGTTTATATTAGGGATGCACCGAAATTTCAGCCACCGAAATTTTTCCAATAATCACCATCCAATAATCGCAAAGAGCTTTGTGCTTTGTTACTTTTAATATGAAGCAAAGTCTCAACTTTAAAATTCTGTCAATTTTATTACAAGATTCAAAAAAATAAATGTAGTTTTGGCGCTCTTTAATAAATCGCTCTAGCGCAGTTTAAGCTGCAGCGAACCAAACTACAGTGTGAAATAAACAGAAAGACAGAGTTAGGCTAATGTATGTTTCTGTCGATGGATACGCATTCTGGCTTCCCCTAAACTTTGTTCAATGCGAGTGCCGTATCACATACTCTATATGACCAGTCATTTCGCCATCATCACCCGGGAGTTGATAGCGCGTGAGCACAGGTGAGACCTGAACAGCACATGTTGCTATCTGCGTTTAAACTAAACTCATTTAAGCCTTGCCAATTTAAACAGTCCAAGGCGCGAAAGATAACTTACGCCAGCGCTGTGAGAAGAATTGTGCACTCATCCGAAGGGCGTGTACAGCGCGCAAATATTGAGGTCTCCTCCAAGTCTTGTGCTTGAACGGACAAATTCACACAAAATGATGTCAACATGCCCGTCTTGGCGAATATCCTAGCAAACAGTCGGTTATGTCTTAAGTGAACTTATACACTCGAGAAAGAAAGCATGTGTTCAGTATCAGTGTACTGATCCGTGTATTATCTCTTAAAGAGACAGCAGCCCTTGCATTCCTGCTGTCTGAATGCGTTCTTAATGTTAATCAAACATCAAAAGACAAGGAAATCACTCATTGCTCATGACTGAATAGTAACTTAATAATTAATAATGATTGATCTTTATTTAATTTATAAGATTACATGCAATGTTGTTTTACATTTTATTAGCTAATTTATTCAATTTCTGTACCTGAAAACTGGATACATGAAAAGCCTGAAAAGTTTTATTTATTTGTATCTTTGCTTTACTGTATTTATTTGTGCCATTTGATTATTTGTTAATATTTTCTTTATTTTTATTTGACAATAGTAATTTTTTACCTGAACATAGCACATACCGAACCGTACCGAAACCGTGAGCCTAAAACCGTGATACAAACCGAACCGTGAATAATCTGAACAGTTGCACCCCCAATATATATATATATATATATATATATATATATATATATATATATATATATACACATATACATACATATACATACATACACACATACACACACACACACACACACACACTTACACACCTGAGTACACATTTAACCACTGATAAGTGACATCTAGCTTTCCCAATATTGAACAGCACCAGTCGCCACTGGTATACACACACACATACACACACTTACGCACACAGGCCCAGGACCCCTGTCCCTCTTGAGGCCTTCTGCGGGCCGATAAGATGCTATCAGTTGGCCCTTAAAGCACTTGAGAGCCACTTTAGGAGATCACTGGGGCAATTACCATGAAAAGTAAAAGATACTGCCTATATTGATGTTAGATTAATACTGACCACCTCCCCATTGATTTTTCTTCTTCCTCTAGCACAGTCTTACCCCATTTTACGTTAGCAGTGATCTAAATTTCTGATGCTAACGTTGTTTTATGGGACCGTCTCTCTTACGCACCCACACCTCGATAAACCTTTCGTTCAAGCACGCTATCTATGGTTTCAGAGGCCGATCTAGAGAGGGAACGCTTCTTATCGGCTGATGTTATTCAATTGTCCCACGCCGATCAGGACCATTAGCGCTTGGTGCTAAATAATGCATCCTGTTTTAAAAGGCCCCTTATCTGGCCCCTGTTTGTTTCTAACATTATTAGTATCGGAAGGGTAATGACAGTAAAAAGGACGATATGAACTGATTGACAAAGCTGGGACATCTCAAAAGGACGCGGTCCATTTGGGAGGAGACGTCGAGGTTTATCTTATTGTTATTCAAAGGGCAACAATCCACTGGGGGACCCTGGGAGGCGATTTAAATGCGACTAATTTAAGTGCCGCTGATGAATCTACACACACTTTTTTGCTATCTCTTTCTCTGAGACATACGGTCTGTTGCTATGAGACAGATTTATACGACATACTGGCCTCTGGTCCTTTCCAGCCCTTATCGCTGAAATTATGGGATGGCAGAAAGCCATTAAAATTCTGCTTAGGTTTCACTAAAAAGCTGTTACCGTGGTAACTGCAGCATCTTTTAATGCTAGCTATCACAATATCAATCAGATATTGCACAAATATTCACAATTTACTTGATGACCATGTATATTGTAGGAATAGCTAATAAAATTTACTAATTGGTGGGCCTTCTGAACAGCTAGTCCCATAAAATGATACTGGTTTAGAGTCATCTCAATCAAATGCATTTTTTAGCGAGCCTGCTGAGCATTCCTGTTGCTTAAACAGTAGCATAATGCTTGTAACAGCTAGGTCATGGATTTGATTCCCACAGTATACACCAGCACATAAAATGTGTGCCTTGAATGTAATTTCATTTTGTTTGGATCTGCATCTGCCAACTGTAAAAACAATAATTGAAATTTCAATATTTTTAGCATGCTAAAAATTAAATAGCCGATATTATGCCTTTTAAAAAGTCACGATTTTGCTTTTAGGGTCTACTAGAATAGGTTTTCATGCTTGAATGTTAAAAAAAAAACAATCACAAACACATTTCCATATATTTTACATTATTGCAGCACCTCTCTTTCCAGTCTGTCAGTAACACTTTGTTTAGTTCTGGTCTCTATGAAGCCCCTCCTTCCAAAAAGCGCAATGTGCTCTGATTGGTCACAACACAGTGCCATGGTCAACTACTTCAAGTGTGTTTTAGAAATGTCATGTCCCTTATCATAACCACAAGTTTCAACACAACACTAAGAACTCAACCAGGCCTCGCCCTTTTTTTGGGAATTATTTAAATGACTTAATAAGGAATACTGTGATGTGTACATTTCTGGAAAACTACAACTGAGGCGTTTCAGTTCAGAAACACTGCTTACTGATATAAAGAATAATTCCACTTGGAGTGGACTTTATGCTTTGTAACTTTGCAGACCTTTTTCATGCTCAAACAGCAACATTACACACTAAAAGTTGAAAATGTAAAAAAGCATATTAGGGCATCTTTAAAGCTAAACTGAATGCTAAAGTAAAATTAATATAGATTAAATATAGTACTCAACCTCACTAATCAACTAGTTGGTTGTTGGATGACTGGTGAAACATGATGGCTCATACAGTATAAAGTCCATTTCATCTTTCATAAAAGTACCCTTTTGTTGTTCAAAGAATTTATATGGTTTTGTCATGTTCCTTTAGCATAGGCACCAACAAAATTGTAGTCTTCCCATCAGTCTTGTTTCACTCGAAGTTTACTTCATCTTAAAATTTATGAGTCAGTAAACAAACAAGCTGGTAAGACGGCTGACTTTGATACAGCAGTATCAGTCATAGGAACAGTTGGCGGCATCAAAGTTAAGATAACATACTACTCCCTCAGGCCTTTGTGTAGGCAAACAGTCAACCTGGATGCACATTACGATGCCCCAGCATAAACGTAAGGTACATTTGTAGATCTTCTAAAAAGCAGTGGTCACGGCAGTTCAGAAATGAAATGTAAGTGGTGCTAAAAAGTTAATGATCTATAATATATAACCCCTAAACCTAACCAATAATGTGTACCAATAACAAATGCAAAAATATAATAAAAATGCATTTTCTAAAGAAGCCATGCCAGCTTGCTTCTAGTCTTTGAGTTCTTTCGTCAAGACTCATGTTTCACAGGACTCAAGAGCAAGAGATAACAAGCAATGTTGCATCAGGCGAACTACCGGGCAAGTTTACTATGTCAGAAAAGCCTGTGATGCAAACATCAAAATGCTTGTTAGTATTCATTTCAAAATGTTTATTTATTAGTTTACAAATCATGCACTATGGTAAAAGTTTTTTAAACATCATAGCATCCTAAAAGGAACCATATAAGTGATAGGAGAAAAGTCTTTATTAATCAATAATCTGCCCCATAATTTGTGTGAAAAGGAGTAAACCTTGTTGATATTTTACTGCCACCTGTGTTCATTTCAGCTGGAAAGTGCAGTAAATGTTTATGTATAGGCATGTTTTTGGAGGGGTTTTATTTTGTTGACAAAAATGTAGAGGCACTTTTTTCTATGTTGATTAAAATCCCAAAGCTGAGGCTTGACAGAATACAATAGGTAATTGGCCATGGGTTCTCTTGAGTTGACAAGAAAGCAACCATCTAGCAACCACTGAGAACACCTTGACAACTACCTAGCAATGCCCCTTGTGACCGCTCAGAACACCTTACTATCATGGCACCATTATGCACCACTAAAATTTTTACAGAAAATTTTTGATCTGTAAGATGATTCTTTTGAAATAGAGAATACATTTAGACAGGCCAACCACACAAACATAATTATTACAAGTATGTGTGTGAAAGAACGAGAAATGCCAGCTAACTGTTTGTCTTTTCCATTTGAAGCTGGCAGCAGCATCAGTTACAGATCCCGTCCATAATCCATCTGTGTCTCACTCACCCCTCTCAGTGTAATCAGGGCGCTAATTCAAATTTGGGAGGAAGACAATCCGTGACGGACGTTTTTTGTGCAACTCCAAGTGGTGTCCCCCATGACCAACGGAAATGTGTAGCAAAACTGTCTAAAAGAGAAATAAAAAGACTGAAGTGAAAGAATACCAATGAGCACTTACAGAAAAGGTAAAGACATGGGCATAGACAGTGAATTAAGGTTACCCAAGCACTTAGGACTGCCTAATATAAAATAACACCTCGTCTTCTACAAAATCATCACTCTCCGCCTCATTTCATCAATCTGCGGAGGAGAATACATCCCAGACGTGTAGAGTAAAATAAAGTAGACTATCCTCCGCAACCCTCAATTATGTGTGGGTGAGAGGTAATAGTGAGGAAGAAGTTTCGGATAAGGTACTGTGCTCCCATGCTTCTTTTCTCTACCGGCAGCCAGCCACATCTCCGCTGCGGTTTAAGGCAGTGTTGAGTTACGGCTCAGCAAACCACGTTATTGCATTTGCAGCCTCCTTCCTCTCATGAGCCTTCACTGCTAATTAAGATGAGCCCGGACTCATCAGAATAATACACACCTTACAGAGGAAAGAGAGGGATTCTGAGAAAGAATAGAAAAGAGAAATTTCTTTGTGGACATAATCTGTTCCTATTCACTCTTTCACTTTTAGTTTGATATAGCAATTTGCCTTTGGCTTGAATCCAAGGACATCTTCACTGTATTTACTGTTTGACTGCACTGTTGACATCGTCATGCACATCCTCAACAGAAACCCAGACTAGAATCTATTTGAATACAGGTGACGACATCCACAATTTCCCATAATAGCTTATCATATGTACTAGGAAGTTGTTATGCAATTGATAAGGTGTTCTGACGCTCAAATCCTGCTCCCGCAGCCGATTTCATTGGTCAACTCAGTCACGCAGTGAACTGTCAAGAAAAGCTCAGACTTTTCCATGAAGTTATATGAAATACAGTTAAGAGTACAGAAACATCATGGATGGATCAGATTACGACAAACCGTTATCTTTTAGGATGAGATTACAATGCTATATTGAGTTTAAGGTTACGATGTAGTTTAGGATTAAGGACTAGTATTTGTTTTAGCGCTGCATAGACAGTCAACACTGTGGGCTGTGAAAAAAAAAATTCTGAATTGGTTTGGGACAAAAAATTATACGAGATTTGTAATGTTACGTGAGACTGATGGGGCATTGGTGTTCTAGGTGATTCCTTGCATTGACATTAATTCATTTGGTAGTCACTTCTTTTCTAAAGTTTATATCAGTTCTCGTATTCCCTGAGATTTTAACCCATGACCTTGGTGTTGCTAGCACCATGCTCTACTCTTTGATCTACAGAAATGTTTGGATTGTCCTGTTCCCACAGCAGGAGGGGCCCAAATACTCTATTTGACCAAATAACCAAACTCGAGCCTTTTCTATTTTTATGATAGCCATGAATAATGTCTGTAACCATTAGTGACCGAAGTGAATACCAAAAATGGTGATCCCTAATTTAAGTACAAGTGGGGTTTTTTTTGATTGTTTTTTTTTTGTTGTTGTTGTTGTTTTGTTTTTTTTTTTCAACTTTTTTATCACTGATTTCACCAAGTGAAATTCTGATTGCTTATAGAAAAGTAATAGCACTCAGGACCTCAAGCTGCATGATATAAGGTACCACAAACTGTGTGTGACAAGTTACATACAGAAGTTTGTAACTTCATACTATAGGGTTTGTACAAATTAGTATGAGCAACAGTAATAGTGACGACTGCTTTGGAAAACACCACTAATGACTGGCTGTACTTTATCTTGACATGAGCTGACTGATTACCGTAACATCTTCATACATGCTGACTGGCTTCTGTGTCTTTTAACCCATATTGAGCTCCAATTTAATGCAGCTGGCTGCAAGACTTAGATGAACCAATTATGATGTCTACAAAACCTCTATAGCACTCTGTAATTCCACAAAATCCTTTAATGCCAAAACATAAACCACACAGCTATTGTCAACATAAGCCATATGCTTCAATCTCCGGCATAGCCTCTGGCCGTATGATCATTCAACACTCTTTCAAAAATGTCTTCGACATTGTCGTTCCATTTGTGGATTGTCTCTCGACAGAGGCTTGAAAATGCTGTGGGAACCCTATGTTTCTGTTTAGAACGGAATTGGAAATGTGCAATTAACATGTTAATAGTCAATGCTAGCAATCTATTAACATGTCAATAACATGTTAATAACATGTTAACATCATGTCTGTGCACAATTGGCATTCATAATTTAAAAAAAAAAAGGGGTAATGTCTACTGACTTACACTGCATATATGTACTGTATAGTGAAAGATCACATCATTTTAAGGGACATAGGTGTGGTTTTACTAGAAGACAAAGTGAAATCTAGGTATTGAATATGAGAAACTGACAACCCTTCATTGTAAATGTGAACCAAAAGGAAGGGATACCTACTTATCACAGGCATATCTGTTTCCCTGATGTTAAAGGAAGTCTGCACTAGCAATGTTGAGGGTCACGGGTAATCTTGACCTCTTCAATTAGAGAGATATTTTTATAATGTATTGATTAGCCTATGTATGTAATGTAGAATATGGTTCATATTTCTCACTGTGTCTCACTTTCTGTCTCTCCCCAGGTCAAAATCTAGCAGGCGGGCTTGAGAAAGGAAATTGAAGCTCTCTGCCTCTTTATATTTGGAATATAAATGCTACTAGTGCTGCTAAGTTATCCAGGACAGTTCTTTCTTACACGTTTAGAAGCAAATCATAATCATGATTATAATATGAGTTCAATGATTTTGTTATGCATTCAATTGTTTTGTTGCATAGGCCTGTCAGCTCATATGGCTAATTAAGTAGTATTTTCTAGAAAGTTGTATATTTTTCTTCATCAACAGTATGCATTCAACTAAACTTTACCACAACTATTCATAATTTCTAATTATTATAGTTAATACAAAATAGCTTCTGCTATCATTTTTTAATTTTCATCTCAATTTGCAAAGTCATGGCATAGTAATACATACTCACAAGAAAAGATTAAAAAAGCAACAAAATTTTATCTGCATAACAATTATGCATTGTTATCTTAATAATATGTAACAAACTAACTGTGTTTGCTATGTTAAACATTTAATGTTAGCCTAAGAGTTAAGTCAACACTTCAAATTACTGGAAGCAAGTTTTTTTTTCTTCTTCTTCTCCTGTAGTTTGAAAGTTATATTGAGAAGTGAAGTAGGCCAGTAGCAGTGCTAACACCAGTGCTGTACAATTTAGGTGTCCAAAGAGTCTGTTATTCAGTACATTCTAAGATAAAACTAGCACCATTAATGTAACTTCCTGGTTACTGCTAGTGGTATTAGCACACAGCTGCTGATGTTCACTGATATACTATAGATGGTTCATAGATGGTTCTCAAAAAATAGTTTTAAAAATAAATTATTGTTCTCAAAGAAGCCCTTAACACATTTCAGTGAAAAATGACATTTCTACATAGGAAATGAAATAATATTACAATTTAAAATGTTATATATATAGTATGTGTATTACAAAAGCTATTAATACAATTTTACATGTCACATATCTTTCTGAAATGATTTAGTGCTCATGAAACATTTCTTATTATTAATGTTTAAAACAGCTGTACTCCTTAATATTTTGTGGAAACAATACATTTTTTCAGGATTCTAGGAAGAATCAACAGAAGTATTCAACAGAACAGCATTTATTTGAAATACAAATCTTTTGTAAGATAATCTAAACATCTTTACCTTTCACTTTTGATCAATTTAATGCATCTATGCTGAATAACAATATGAATTTCTTTAATAAACTCTTACTGACACACACTCACACATATACATACATATACATGGCAATTTAATAAGAGTGTATTGTGTAGGTATGCAGAATTCCACCAATATATAGCAGAAAACAAAACAAAAAAAAAACAACTGTTTGAATAGGTCAGATGTCGTTTCCACACACATACACACCTTTACACATTTGGTGCTTGTGGATGGTTAAACCACGAGAGGAAGAAACCTTTACACAGTCCTTTATTAACTTCACCTACAACTCAAACACCTCACCACATCCCCCTACACACACAGACAGACACACAAACTGCCTTCTCAGAAACTGTTAGTGACACCTGTTCTGTTGTGCAATTTTCCTTAAACACATTTTCAAGTGAAATGACATGTATACCAACCATAAAAAGAATTAAATACATGGTATAACATTATTAAGCCCAACTAACAAGTGTCTACATGCCTTCGCCATACGCAGTAAGACAGAATATGATTATGATTCAGGTTTCAAAGATGTCAATACACTTTCAAATAAAGGTTCCACTATAAAGAACCATTGTAGAATGGAAAGGTTCCATGGATGTTAAAAGGTACTTCACGGAACCATTAATGCTAATAAAGAACTTTTTTTTCCTTTTTTGTTTTGTAGATTAGTAAATTGTTCAATAGTTGGTGGAGTTTCTCTCTAGGGCTGATCAGTATGTTTTAACAAACAGGAGCATGTATTGCAGACAACCAAAGTTCAGCCTCACAAGTGTGGGAGAATTTTTGTAGGAATAGGGGCCAGCGGTACAGCTGCTTCCTGCTGTAATGTGGGCACACACACACACAGTTTACCAGGATGTGTGACATAAAATTCAAAACCTGTATTAAAGAAACAAGTCATGGCTCATCTAGTTCTATATGGTGTAATATATTAATTTTAAAATGAAAATGTATGACATTTCTATTGCTTTAATAAAAATAAAGGTAACAATATTTTACAGTGTCCCATTTGTAAATTATGCATAATTTCAAACAACCCTAATTTTATAGTAAGTACATGTTGTTAGTTAATATTACCCAGTATTTATTTGTATAATTTCACTGTAACAAGGGCACTATAAAATAATGAGCAACCAAGATAAATATGACTACAAATTAACCCAAACTAAACTAAGACTAAACTATTTCAAATAAATAAATACGTACGTACATACATACATAAACCATTATTTATGAAACACTTGCCAAACTGGGGACATCCCCAAATGTTCCTGAATTGTCAGGTTTTATTAACTTTTTTGGCCAACGTTTTCCCTAAAACTATAGCTAAGTGCACATACACACACACACAAAATGTTTTAGAGACCTTGGCCAAGGCTGTAATTTGTTTCAATAAATACGGTTCATAGTGATGCTCTGCTTTTCTAACCTGGTCGCTGGTGCCCTCAGGCCTTTCCTAAGCAACAACTCTTTCCTGTCATTACAAGTGTGTGCATGTGAACTTCTTCCAGGGTTAAAAACACAAATAGTGTGCATTTTAAAAAGGCTTTTACTGCGTGTCTGTGGTGGCTGCAGTGTTTTATTTGGGAGAAAAAAAAAAAAAAGAAAAAAAAAAACGGGGGAGGGGACGTACATAACTTAATTACTTCACTGTAATAGCAATTATTTAGTCCGCGCTCCTTATCTTAATTATTTCAAAAGGCAAACTTCAATTAGAGGGGCAAAGGTACGTCCAACAAAAACACACCTTTTGGTGGGCATACAGAAACCACACACACATTAAACCGTATGTTTACCGCATGAGTCTCAAAGCGTTATAATTTAGTACGGAGGACAATTTAAAATTAATGGCATTTGCAACAAACTCAAGCTTTGTGACTTAAAAACAACATGGATAGGAAGAATGGATGTAGTGAAATGCCTACTTAAGCCCAGGATACACTGCACAATTTTAGCAATCCTATAAGATCATCACTTTATCACACTGTTGCGACATGGATCTATTAAACTTGGGTACGAAATACATGTAGACTGTACGATGATGACACCTATTGAATCATAGGCTACAATGCAAGTTACTATAGAAGAATAAAACGTCATCAGCATGCGCTACTGGTAAACAAAACACCATGTTGAATCACACTTTGGCCATTGTAGTTTTTATGTGTGCTGAAAACAAAAAGGAAGCGACAAAAGAAGAAGGGAAAATAGCTTGAGGTAAGCAGTTTTAAGTTTTAGCGCCATGTCGCGTTGATTTCATGTCGCATTTTTATTGGCTGGTCAGTAGACGTAGGTCGTAGCAGCAAACACACTGTGCGATGATCAGGCTGAATTTCTGACACTGTCAGAAAATGATCGTAGGTTATCTCTGGTCGCAAGACCGGGAAAACAGTCGTCTTTGAACCTCTCTCCCTGTAAGACATAGGACCACCGATTAAGAGCCACGATCACAGAAAACGCCACGACTGTTTCACAATGGCAATCTTTCGTCTGGGACAGCAAAAAATCGGCCAGTGTATCCCGAGCTTAAGGCAGTATTTTAAGGGATCATAACTGTACATGCTCTCAAAGCGAACACTGTTCCGAACAGTAGGCAACAACATTATGCTGTCTTCTAAGATACTTTGTTTGGCTAAATAAAAAAGCAGCATGAATCCTTTCGCACATGAGGCAAAATTAGAATTATAAAAAGTGCATTTCTGACATTTAAGGAAAAAAATCATGCTTAATTTTGACATTCAAAAATTAATGAGATGAAAAGTCAGAATCATTATATTTATATTTATGACAAGTCAATTATGACATGAAAAGTCGAAACGGACAATGTCAATTATGACTTTTTGTGTCAATTTTGACTTTGTCATAAAGGACTTGTCATAAATATGACTGTCATAATTATGACTTTTTATCTTACAATATGATTAGTATTTCATAATTTTAACTTAAGTCAATTATGACTAAGTCATATTTATGAGATGAAAAGTCAAAATTCTTTTCATATTATTACTATAACTGTATTTCATTTTTGTCATAATTTTGTCAATTATGGTTTACTAAAGCACGATTTCCTTATTGTGGCAGAAATTGGTTTCCATACAGTAAGTTGGAAAAAATGTTTGAGATATTGAAATGTTACAAGATGGTGGATGAGGTGAGAAAAATGTAATTCAATAATGAAAAATATGAACTCATATTTGACAACAAACTGTGTTTATGTATTTTTATACTTATTAGTGTGGCCTGTTGTTAGCTTAGCAACATGCTAACACCAAACTCCACTCAAATCAATTGTATTTTGAGTCTTTGTGTGTTTCACATAAGAAGGGCTATTTGTGTGATGTGCAAAATTGCTGTAGAGTTTTTCATTTAAGAGGTACCATTTTAGTAGCTTACTGAACTGCACTTTCTCTGTAACATCTGACCCTTCACAGAACTCACTATTGATGGTGTTGATAGATAGCACATGATGCAAACAGGCAACAAACTCAGCACTGTCGTTCATTTAGGGATAGTGTGTGTGTGTGTGTGTGTGTGTGTGTGTGTGTGTGTGTGTGTGTGTGTGTCTGTGTGTGTGTGTGTGTGTGTGTGTGTGTGTGTAAAAGCACATTTCAAATTACCTCAGAAATGTCACATATTGCTTCACTGGTACTTTACTAGGGTACTTTACTTGGTAAAATGTGCTTTAACACACATATATCATTTCAGAATCTTTGTGACGACACACTACTATTTCACCCACCTTTGAGTTTTCCTGTGAATATGTCAGAATTTCATCATTTTAAAGTGTGATTCTGTGTGTGACAGGTGGGGCTGACAAGTTTGGGGTAAAAAAAAATTATTTATTATGTGCATTTATCATAGTCAGTTACTGAGATACTCTATACAAGTACGCAAAAACAAACAAAACCTTGCCAATGCATTATAAGCACCCAATGTTGTACAACACATGGATTCTTGCTTTACTAAATAACTGTTGCTCCCTGATAAAAGCAGGTGAACTCAAAAAGAAAAACAAAAATGTACAAGACTGTTTGTGCTAATGTCTGCTATAATGCCCCATGTGCCAATACTGAGAATTGCATCTATAGAAAATAAGAATCACAAACGAGATCTATTTAAAATCTCAGTTGTTTCTCTTAGACAGCAATGTTATTAAAGTGCCCCAATTATGCTATTTTAAAGGTTCCTAATTTTGTTTTAGAGGTCTCCTTCAACAGGTTTACATGTATCCAAGGTCGAAAAACACTTTCTTTCTACGAGCCTACCTCTGATTGGTCAGATGGCCCAGTCTGTTTTGACTGTTCTACCACTTACAGTGTGTGTCAGAAATAAAACGGCCACTACCATATCTGAATTTCAGTTCTGGAGATTCATCGCTTCAAACACAGTGACACAAACAGTAATAATGCCATCTGTTTTTTAGGTATCAATTCCAGCATGGGTCAAGTGCATGCAAAGTGGATTTGCAGTGCAGAAAACAGCATCTTCTCAACATTTCAACAACACGAACCAGGCTCTTCCAGGCCTCAGCTACAACTATAGTGTTTGAGGGCGTGTCAAAATAGACGTTGTACGCAGGCAGCCAATGAAGACCATAGGCTGATATTATGCAAATCTGTTACAAACCTAAGTAGGTTTGTAACATGACGTCAGACTTGTCAGATCGGAGTATATGAACTCAAACAGTTTTCATAAAATTCTTCCAAGACTATGAGCGATATTCATTTTATAACTTTAAACTCTTAGTGTATTTCCAGATACCTAATTTGTTTTTATTTTTGGCTCCTCCTAAGGAATATTATGAGAAATATCTCAGATATTCAAATGACACTTAACTGAGAACATTTTGCTCTGATACATTTTGCACTGCAAGAATATACAGTATGAATTCCAGATTGGGTACCTAGAAGCATCTCCATTCACAAACCTACACTGAATAGAATAGGGTGAAATACAGATTTGTGTTTTTGTTTGTGTATCTAAGTGGGGATAATCTTCTCTTATACCAGATTTACCTGTTTATTTACTGAACTGATACTACATTCAAAGTTTAAAATGAAAAGTATGTTTTGAACAGAGTGCACATACTTGTGTATGAGTTTACTGTATGCATTAGAACGTGTGTAGAAGTGTGACTATCAGCTTTACTGTCAAGTACTATCAGCACAGACACAAATACACATATGCATCAACAAACTAGAGTCTTGGTTGATCCTGAAAGTGTGTAAAACCAAATAAGCTTCATGGGAGAGAGTGAAGGAGAGGAAAACATGAAATTCACAGTATATCTCAGCAGAGCATATACTGAAGTGCCGAATTGTGTGTGTGTGTGTGTGTGTGTGTGTGTGTGTGTGTGTGTGTGTGTGTGTGTGTGTGTGTGTGTGTGTGTGTGTGTGTGTGTGTGAGGGAGAGAGAGTCCTCTAATACTGATTAGAAATAGGATTAGTGGATTATTTGGGTTTGGGATTGAGGAGAATGTTGAGGGAGACACTTTTCTCCCATCATTCTGTTCATCCAAAGATTTTCTGTCTCTCTCTCTCTCTCTCTCTCTCTCTCTCTCTCTCTGATTGTGCATATTTGTTTTGTGACACTAGAATATCTCAAACAGTAGATGTATTTGTTGTAAATAAATACTGGTTACAATGCTCTTGATATGTGCTCTATCTCTGCAGTCTTTAGATAAGCTCAAATATCACATTTCGACATGGCTGCACTTTTACAGACCATTCTAAGAGATCCAATGTCCACCAGTCTCTAAACTTGTTTATACTTCTATGAAATGAGTGCCTTTTCCATTTCGAAAAGATTATATGAATTTTAAACACTGAAAACTTACACATTACTTAAGGTCATGACACTACAGGATGCTTATTAGAAAGAAAATTATGCTGATATTTTCAATAACTGCTCACTATAAAAAACCATGCTTACAATAGGATGTCCTTGATAAATCTAACAAAATATTAGATGTGACAAAAACAAGGTGACATTTACTTGTCCAGTGTAGTTGTCTACATTTATTGACAGAAATTTAATATTTTTTGCTTAGATAGCAAGGAGAAGATGAAGTAAAAATAAAAGTTGTTGATTTTTTGATGCACACACTAAAAAAATGTTGTAGACAAATTTGTAGACAAATTTCACTTAGAAATTAATAGTAAATTTCACAATTAATTACAAAGAAGCAGAAAGTATAACATTGCATTAAATGGGAAATTTTGAAGTAGAAACACTGATAATAGTATTTTCTTGTAAAACATTCTCTAATATTTTAAGTTTTAACTATTTTAATTTTGAAAAAACAAAATTATTACAGTGTAGTAAGGTCTGTAACAGCTATCCCCTTTTAAAGTCATTATTTCAAATAATAAGGGTCACAAAACATTTCTTTTTTGTTGAATGACCCATAATCTGGACACAATCTGGGCCAATTTGAGGGCACCATGTCAAACATTACTAAAAATCCAATGTTCATGTGTACTGTTCTAGGTTTAAATATTAGAATTTAGAGTTGAAGGAGAGCTATTACAAACCACTTCCTGTGATGGAATGTGTCATCACACCTTTTTCTTTTCTTTCTTTTTGAGGGAAATTCCGCTCAAAAAAGTGATGAGAACATGATGAAAGACGGAATTAAGTAATCAACGTTTTTAACCTTTCTCTGTTCTTTAGCTTTAAGCGCTATGTGCTGGCTTTGAAAAGAGAAGGCAGTCAATGTGTAGCACCTCTGAATGATGAAAATAAGACAGACAGAGAAAGAGAGAGAGAGACACTTCATTAGGTCTATATGGAAATTGATGAAAGCGGACCGTAAAATAGGTGGTCTTGACGTTAGCATGCTCATTGAAGGAAGCCTGAAACATTACACGACTGTGCCAAAGAAACGTGTAACCTCATAATCTGCATGTCATCTAATAACTTAATAAATGGCTTTTTTATTTTCTATTCACTCTCAATTTCCTTGTCAGGTTGTGTTACATACTCTATGTGCTCTAATATACTCTATGTGATCCTGACACTTTAAACTGCGCAAGTTCAATTTTGCATACCGAAATGTGACAGAACGCGATTTATAAACTGAATTCAATTAATGAAAATAAGGCTTATTATACAATATGGCATATTTACAATGGTTATCGCTATATTGCTTGCGCAAATGTTGCAAGATTTGGTTGCCCCTATTTGAGTTGCCACAAAGGGGTGCTACATAGCATAAACTGTCTTCTTCTGTGGTTATTTTGTACTTCAGGTCAACCACTATCTTGATGGAGCAACAGTTAGAGAAGAATCTTGCCGAGCAGATTAATTAAAGTTAAATTAGCGAAACTGTTTACATAATAAATACTAGCTACTTGAACAGATAACACCACATTTTGTTCATTTGGAACTGATTTGATTTTTGTTTGCCAATTGCTGCGATTAATTTAAAAAAAAAACTGATAGTTAAATTAACATTTTATGTCATAGACACTGTAACTATTTTTTTTTTCATGGTGAAAGGAACTCTATCACCCTCGAGAAGTGAGTTTTTTACCGCCACAGTTATGCAAGAATGCATAACGCTCACTAAAGGCCCAGGTATACTTCATTTTCTGTGTTCCGCTCCGTCTCACACACAGCCGTGTCCACAGGGCTTTCAAAGTGTACTCAACCACGGATTAGCGCGGATGGACAAGTTAGATACAATTGCTTTTCTATACTCTACAAGACGTCTGAGGGCAGCACTGAGTCATGTCCTTTACAGGACATTCGCTCAGAAGGACAGTTTAAAACAAGAACCAAAGCAAAAACGATGGAGAATGATATCCAGCTTTTGTTTACTGTTCTTGGAACAGCATGTTGTTTTATATCAATCTTTCCACACTCTTTTTGACTACGTCACAATACATCTCAACTGTGTATTGCCACCTAGTGGGCTCCTCTGTGTTAACATTCACCATGCGCAGGCGCTGTTGTATATACACTGTTCGCGTGGACACAAAAATTCCAAGTGCACAGACCGTCGCGAAATGCGGACGGCCAAAGTATACTTTGGGCTTAAGTATGTACAATGTGAACGAATGCTTACAACATGTTGGCTAAGCAATAGTGTTTTCATTTGCATAATTGTTTTTTCGGCAGAGTCTCTTTTTCTTCCTATTTTCTCTTTCAAGATGCATTTCACATGTATATAATGTTTATTTCTTCACTTAGAGAGAAGTGTTTTGGATTTGTCAGGTCCTTTTGTAAGGCAATCAAAGCTCAGAATGACAGTTAAAGAGAAGCTTCCTGTCATCAACAACCCAGGTGTGTGTGAGAGAGAGAGAGAGAGAAAGATGATGTGTAGGTGAAAAATTGCTCTTATTGCTTCCAATACATACTAAGTCTTGTGGTGAAGCTTTATTAGACCACAAACTGACATCAACCTCAGTCCTGCATGTGGGAGCAGGTGTTAGAAAGGAAGGCAGTTTTTTGAGGTGCCTTTTACGTGGGTTTTAAAGAAAGAAAGTAGTTTCTTTCTGCATTTTTCCACCCATCCAACATGTCCGCATCCTAACAGCACAAAGGTAAGCTATATCGCCCTCCACTGAATCACTGGGATGGGGGAAGTCATTTTGTTTGGTATGCATTCGCTCTGACAAAGAAAGTCTTAGGAGCTTGTGTTCACTTTTTCAGGCACAAACACCATGCTTTTAAATCACTGCGGGAACAAAGAATATATTTGTTGGCGGCTCTTTGGTGCTTATACTTTAAGTCTTTGTGGATGTCACACACACCTGTCGCTCTCCAAAAATCACTTTTTAGCATTACCGTAACAATAGCAATGATTAGAAGTGTTTTCTAAGGCAAGCATTACCGTTACTATTGCTCATACATAAGGTTAAGAGATTTGACCAAACTCTAAGTATTAAAATTTGGAGTGTAACTTTGCGAACCATTTGCACAATTTGAGAAACCTTGTTAATGAGAGGTGTGCTGTTAAGTTTAAAGCCTTACAGTAATAGCAAGGACCAAAAAATCTAATAGAATATAGAAGGCACCCATATCTAGGGACAAACAGTTTGCATAGTAGTTTGTAATAGTAATGTTACTAGTCAATCTGTCCAAAAACAAACAATCTTTCTTTACAAGTTTGATTCAGTATCTTCATGCCATCACAAGGTACTTTTTACATACTTAAATTTTATTAATTTATAAAATCCATAGCAATGCATAGACATCCATCCATCGATTCTTCAAACCACTTGTCCTAGGGTCGCAAAAATACAGCATCTCAGGCTTTAAGCAGGGAAACTGTCTGGATGGATGTCTAGCCATAGGATGTCTAGTGAATACACATATATCATAATAAATAAAATTTAGTGAACTGCTGTTTTTCCAATCCATCTTAAATAAAATAATTTTAATACTTTCTACGCTTAAGGCCAAAGGAGTAAAAGCTACTTTGAAAGGCTCACGCGCTCAACTGTGCACGAGATGGAGCGTGACACGGAAAATGAAGTAAGGCCTATACCCGCGCATTAAGACAACTTTTATTTTCTTTCAAACACAGCACAGAGAAACAACTGTCTAATAAAGCGACCAAACTGCCTGTCAAGTGATAGACAAAACTGACAATGATTTAATCTTTTTTTTTAAACTGAAATGAAAGGCAATGTGGATAAACATTCACAGCCACGATGTACAGAACACCACACAAATATATAGAAGAAAATGAATAAAAACATTTTGGATCAATAAAAATCTTAAAAAAATATATATAAATAAATAACTGCAGAAAGGCCACACTGCAGATAGATATGCATTTCACATAGTCGGCAAATCAAATTAAATTGGCAAAATTGCCTGTGCGAGCAAGCTTTAACTCTACAGCGCAACATCGATGCACCAAAAAATGTATTTACAGAATTGAATTAGAACAGAATATACCATTCTAATCAATAAAAATAATTTGAAAAATGAAATAGTCATAATTAAGTCACAACTGCAAAATGCCTGAAGTGCAGGGGAACATCAAAACACAAGCCACAAATAGTTAAATTAGATAACCCAGAGTAATCAATAAATAAATTAAAATGAAAGAAATTATTAAAATAATGAAAGTATAGCCAGAATTGTCAACTTTGTCTTTTTAACTGCAGAGACAATAAACGGTAAACTGGAGTGGCAGCCTTTTTAGCAAAACATTCATAGCATCCAAAAATCAAATTAGAACCGACTGAAATGTTATGAAATCACTTGTACCCTACACTACCTGATTGAGAAAAAAAAAAATCCAGTCTTTCACGAGATCTGCCTGTGTCCGTTTGAGTCTTTTCAAATAGCGCGCTAGTCAGCTCGTTAACGATGGCCAGCAGAAGCACGCCGCAGTGTTTGTCATTGTTGAGTGGTAGGACATGAGCTGTTGGCACAACTTTCATATACGTTTTTTGGATAATCTTTTACCATTTCAAAGTGCATCCAATTCTACACTTTAGATTTTATTATCCCAGACATTGTTAAAGATTTAATCCCTGCCGCCAAGATGCCCTCTGTCGGTCACAAATCATGGAAGTGAAACTTAAATCTGTCACAGGGGTGGTTAGATTTATTCATGCACATTAAAAATATTTATTAAAAGCTTCTTTCTTTTCACATTTTTATTCATAGCATTATCATAATAGGCTGTATATTAACCTATTGGGAGAGAACAGGTACGTCTATGTAAAATCAGATATTGAGCACCCCCATATCTCCTTTCATAACACCTCTGCGAAGATTCGACTGAGATTGGTAGTCGAATCAGGCTCCTATCGAAGCATCGAATCGTTGACTATTCAGAGTCACCCCTAATAAAATCGCAAAGTTTTAATTAAATATGCACTACATCTTTCATTGTGAAGCGCAGCACTGCAATCAGAGCAGATCAGTAAGTGACACCAGCCGTCAGAAGCAGAGCGGGCGGAGTTAATGCAAGTGCACAAGGATCATGGATACCTTTATGACTGATGTGAAAAAAAAGCTCAAAGAAAATAAGTATAAAAGAGGTTAAACCTACCTGCACCTGGGCCTCCTTCATGCAGGTTGTGGACTAAGACCAGATAAAAGTAAGCACCGTTAAGTGTATTACACAATTTTTATGTTTGATTCGGCAAAAACAGGCATGTCAGTGACACAATGACTTTACCATTTGACATTTGGCTCTTTAAAACTGGTAATACATCTATGGCATTTCTCAGTTCTGCATGGGTCCGGGTCAAACTTTCAAATAACAGATGGAACCAGGTTGGTTCCGTGTAACACATTTACTGGTCTCTTCAGGTTCGGGTACGACAACTGCTCATTATTTGAATACATCAAGTATGCGTTGTATGTGGCTGGTTCTCCACTTATTGTAGAGGAGGAAGCCTTCTCCGAACCAGCTACACTTGTCCCATCCCAGCCTGCTCCAGTGGGCCACATGCAGCCATGCCCGCAGCACGGATACGATGCCAGAAGAGAAACCTTCACCCAGGAGCATGATGGTGCGTTCACAGCAGACGCGAATGAAGCGTTAAGCGCGAGTGATTTACATGTTAAGTCAATGCAAAGACGTGAATAGACGTCCTGCGGCGTAACGTGTGATTTGCGCAAATCATCCGAGTTGAAAAATCAGAACTTTGGCAAATATTCGCACCGCGTTAACCAATCAGGAGCTTGCTCTAGTAGTGACGTGATTATGACGTAGCGAGCGGAGGCAGAAATCCGAAACAATGATGGAGGACAAAATCATCGTCGCTGTACAATACATCTTTGTACTTTTATAGAAACAGGAATAAAAAGGATCTTGCTTGGAAGAAAGTGAGTGAGTGGGAGGTCGTACAATCTGGTAAGCTATAAAAAAATGCTCTTTACTCAATTTGAGCTATATATATATATATATATATATATATATATATATATATATACACACATACATACAGACAGACATACATATATATATTATATATATATATATATATATACACACATACATACATACACATACACATTGAGACTACAAGCTAGCTAAAGCCAGCAAATTGAGCTTATTCGCCGTATTTTACAACTACTTTCCCGTTGACGAGTTGATGTGTTTATTCAGAGGAAGTGTGCAGAAACGAGACGAGCCGCCTGGCAGAAGCCCCTCTCATGACGCGAATTTGCGTCTGTTGTGAAGTGAATTTCACGCGCAAATGAAGCGAATAAACTCAATGTTCAAGCGTCCAACTACGCACGAATAGCGCGATTTATTCGCATAAGTCACGTCTGGTGTGAACCCCAATGAGAGTTTGACCAGGCGTGTGAACATCCATACCATACCCCTTTTCCACCAAGGCAGTTTGAGTGCTGGTTCGGAGCCAGAGACCAGTTTCAAATCAGTTCTTTGTCTTTCGACACCCAAAGCACCAGCTCCGAACCAGGAAAAGTGGTTCGTAAGTAGCACCAAAATATTGCTGGGCTAGAAGTAAGAACGGCTTGCGTCAGGGGCTGGGGGCGGGGTTACCATGACAAAGCTTGTCAGTTGAACCAACTGCGAACTGGCACCAGCACTAGCTCTGAACTAGCACCCGGTTCGTGCTGGTGGAAAGGGGTTACCAGTGGGAGTATTGGTGGATCTGGACACTGAAGAGTGGCTGATTGACTGGAAAATAATTTGTTACATTTATATAGCGCTTTTCTAGGTACTCAAAGATACCAAAGTGGATGATGCAACAGCAGCCATATCTGTACTGGACCTACACAGACCACAGGGTGAGTACCCCCTGCTGGCCTCACTAACACCTCTGCCAGCAGCAACCTACTTTTCCCAGGAGGTCTCCCATCCAGGTACTAACCAGGCTCAGCCCTGCTTAGCTTCAGCGGGCAACCAGTCTTGGGCTACAGTGAAACCGAGGTAGAGCTTCCCACCCTGCCCACCCACCCACAAATCTTCTTCCTGTATAAGTGTATGTTCATCACCGCTGGTCCTGCCCAGCCATGAGTCGTTTGTGTTTTCATTGTCCTGCCCAGAACAAAGCCTGTTTCATCGCCCTGTGTTAAGTCAATGACCCCCCCCAGCCTCCCTCTCCTGCCACCTCTTCATGCATCAGGCAGTCTGTCTCTCCTTCTGCTGGTTCCCTTCAGCCCCTCTGCTTCTCCTCTAATGGGTCTTCCGGTCTCCAGCTCCTCCCAGTCAGGTGGATCCCATGTTTTTACCTCCAGCTTCAGTGGCCATCACTTAGGGCTGCACAATTAATCGCAGACATCATCAGACATCACTCTGCCTGTGCCACGGACTTCTGGGCCTTTAGCTACGCTTCGTCCCTCCACCCCTTTAGCTCCACTGAGCTTTGCCTTCCCTCTGGCTCCATCTCGGACACTCGTCGCAGCAGCTCCGCCTTGGTGTCCAAAGGTCCCATTAGCTCTCCATCTGCACCCTGGTCTCCTCTGCCAACAGCTCCATCACTGTCAGTCATCCTCCTGGTGTCATCACCCAATATTCCACCATGGCTCCTCCCTCCATCGACTCCACTGTGGGCTGTCATCCTGGCTGTCTTCTGGGTCACCACCTGGCTACTCCTGGCTCCTCCCTCCATCATCACTGCCTTGGTTTCTTCCACCACCTACTCCTCTATTCTCTAGCCCTTCGCCAGCCCCTCATCCTCATCCAAAGCCCCCGCCCTCCATCTTCTGTTGGACTTTTACAGTGTGAGGACGCAGCTTACCGTGGGCAGTTTCCCGCCACTAGTTTGTTACCTTGGTTACTTATTAATTAGTACACACCTGTTGGTATTCTGTTCGTTATCTTGTGTTTAAGCTCTTCAGTTCCTTCAGTTGTTGTCTGGTGTTGTTTGTGTTACATGCACACTGCTACGTTGCTTACCTTGTTTGGAATACTGCCTTTATCCTGTTTTAATAAAGTTACTTTATTATTTAAACTATAAACTTCTTCCTCGTCTTCTCCATAACCAATATGTGACAATTTTGAAATAATAATCATAATAATTATTATTAGTCATAGGCCTATTAATATATAAAAACAAAAATGTTGGCCAAACTGTGCAGTCCTACAAATAAGCACAACTAACCCTGTGTTCTTTTTCATTTATTTGTTTGTTAAAAAAAAAAAAAAAAAGCATTTTAAATCACAAATCGAGATTTTAAGCAGAAAAAAAAAATCACTATTCGATTTTACAATGCCCTAGTACATTGTACCCAACATTTTTTTTTTGTAACTACATAGTGTTAAAGACATTCTAATATAAAATGTGACCAAATAAAGTGTCTGGTGCCAGTGTGCAACGCAACGCAACACAGATATGAACATATCAACTAAACGTGCCTCGCATCACCACATTCATTCACTGATTGATTTAGGTTTGTTTTACGTCAGTCTTGCCAGATTGATTTGTTGTTTATTTAGTGTGGACGTTCTCCCACCCCCTAGTCTAAGATGCTAGTAGTTCTTGCAGGTTTTAGGAGCCGGCATAGAGGTAGAACCGGTTTAGAACCACCTTTTCCCTGTCAGTGGAAAATGGACAATAAAGCCTTGATGGTAGGCTATTTTGACTTAATGGGATAGGTCACTGAAAACTGCAAATTCTGTTATTATTTACTCACTCTCATGTCATTTTAAAATTGGCTTCTTTCTTCTTTTGTCCATAAAATGGAAGTCAATGATTAAAAATATTTTCTTTTGTTGTTTGTTTGGAACAACATGTGGGTGAGCAAATAACTGAATTTTCATTTTGGGGTGAACTATCCCTAAATAAGCAACCACCCAGCAGACTATAGTAACCACCTAGAACACCTTAGCAACTGCTTAGGAACACCGGCATGGTGGCGGCAACTTTTTTTGCATGTGCAAGCACCACTCACATTTTCTTGTTCATCTTTATAGGCACAAGACTGAATTCCACCCTAAAGCCAAGAAACCACTCTCTTTCTTTCTCTATCTCTCTATCTCTCTCGATCAATATTCTCCTCGTAAAGTCACCATCCTGCTCATCAGCCATTTGTGACTCATAAATCTATCATGTAACATACTTCATCTCGAGTATCAAACTTCACGCTAATTACTGCAGCATTAGGCTAACAGGCTACCATTTCATACTGTAACGTTTATAATGGCTTGAAAACTTTGTTTGATTTAAGAACTTTCCTCATTTGGCTCCAAGAACTCACTTAGTAATTTATTTCAGACTAATTTTCTCAATCAAACTGAGACGGAATCTTAATTCAGTGTTAGCGCCAGGATTTCCCAGAAGAACACAGAGGTTTAGTGGTAGCATATATAGACCGGGCTTAATCGTGGCAATCTGAGAGGGTTAACCTAATTTAGTAGCCTATAGAAGGTGCTGCGGTGGATTAGAGCCCACCTTGGTCACACCAACGGCCAATTAAAGCCTTAATTATGCCGTTAATTATGCAGACAGGAAGTATCAGCTGCCACCCGATTGTGTTTGGCTCTCAGAGGACAGGGACCTAATGGCCGATGGTAGTCACCAGAATGTCACAGACACAAATACACACTAAGTGGTGAGGCAATTTAATTTCTGAGAACAAAGACAATGGTGGAGATTTTAGTCTGTGCATTAAAACAGTTGCAACACACACAAATACGCATCTTTTGTAAAGTAGTATTTCTGGCTGTGTTTCGTTTGCATTTGTTATCTGTGTGTGTAAGCTCTATTGCCTGCTGGGATACCACTGCCCAAAGGGTTCCTGTGTTTATGTGTGTACCCCGTTCTCTTATCTACTGAGGGAACCAGATATTGGACCCCTATATGATGTCACAAAACTAATCCCTCAACACACACACCTAATTACAAATGAGGCATGCCTGCCAGCATCAAGAATCTAATCACATTTCAAGCTAAGCGAGTAAATTCAGCTTTCTGCACTCTATTCCACACACACACACATAGACACACACACCTGCCCTAAAGCTACAAAGATTGGGTCCAGCTTCCAAGCAGCCAGGAGGTGTGAATGTATATATCAGTGGTAATGTATTCATGGAAATATGTTTTCATTCAAATACAAATACAATTCTTAAAAAAATTAATTACACCTTATTATATTAACTCTTTTTAATGTTATAAACCTAAAAATAAAAATACATATACCTAAATTAGGGCTGTCAAAATTAACGCATTAATAACACATTAACGCAAACTCATATTAACGTGCGCTTAACGCAGCACGCATTTTCTGTTCACGTATCAGAAGCGGCTTGCCACGCCGCTTCTCTAAAGATAGGGGCTGTTTCACATGTGGAAAGCACAGCTGCACTGCTTTCTCCTACTTTCCAAAGCGCTTGTGCTCCCATGACTATCATTGCTATGCAACCATTACAGATTAGATTAAAATGTGCGATTAATCACGCGATTAATTGCAAATAAATATTTTAATTGATTGACAGGCCTAACCTACATATAAATACAAATTTTGAACTTTTTAAAGTATATATATATATATATATATATTTAAATATTATATAAACGTATATGTTTAAATGAAACTTGTTGAAAATGTTGATGCTTAAATTAAATCTCCTGAATTATGAAAGAGTAACCTCTGAGCATTAACATTTTCCTGCAGGGGGGAGAAAATGGGAATGGAAAAAAAAAAAGAAAAAGGAGAAAAGAAAAGAAAAGAAAAGAAAAGAAAAGAAAAGAAAAGAAAAGAAAAGAAAAGAAAAGAAAAGAAAAGAAAAGAAAAGAAAAGAAAAGAAAAGAAAAGAAAAGAAAAGAAAAGAAAAGAAAAGAAAAGAAAAAAAAGTGCAGAAAGGTGGGCAGTTCATGACCTGGTCAAGAATGTGGTGTGTCCTTCCCAGAATGCCTCAGGAAACCGAACACCCTGTCAGTCAATCAAAATACTGGGGTGCTGTGGAGAGAATGACTGTCTACTTGTCTGATTACCATTCCTGTGTGTTCAGGTCTAGCTACATTTGCGAAGGCCAAATGTCCTCACTTATATAGTGAAATATTATGACAACCGACTAGTGAGGACATTTTACTGGTCCTCTTCGCTTAGTTAAAAAAGCTTATAAATCGATCAAAACATGTTTTTATTTAAATCTAGTGTTTTGCACGTTTCTATGATGGATAGGTTTAGGTGTAGGGGTTGGGTTAGGCCATATAAAATATTACTAATCTGATATGAAATCAATGGAAGTCTATGCAATTATCCTCACTAATATAGTAAAACAAACGTGTGTATGTGTGTGTGTGTGGGGTGTGTGTGTGCATGTGAGAGAGAGAGAGAGATGACAGGAATGAGTTTGTATACATAACTACACAAATTCCATCTTATTTAGCAGATTCTCTTCCAGAAGCTCCTCCCCACAGTCAGAAAAGGGCCGGGCCTGCTGTTTGACACAGGAGCAAACAGCACTGGCAGCTTCCTTCCTTGGGGTAAACACACCCCAAACCATTTACACACACTCACACACACCAGCTTCTCCTCAAGGTAAACATACCCTTACCTCTTACATGCAGGTCAGGGAGTCGAACACTCACATCTAATCAACACACACACACAGACACTCATTCCACTTGTCTCTGTATTCAGTGTTTAAGAGCTCTTTTATGAGTGTGAGTGAGTACTCAAAACTATTTCAACAGCTCATCTCTCTGTCTGTGTGCTTGTGTTTTTGTCTGTTTTTTTAAGCTATTTTTAAAAATGTTTTAAGCTAATCTTAAATGTTTACTAGTGATGGTATGATATGGTACTGCCATAGTACTTTGAGTGTTTACCATATTGATGTACTATGATATGGCAACATACTTCAAAGAATGTATAAAAACATGGACCATGGTAGAGTACATGTCCAAAAAAAAAAAACATACTATTGTACTGATACATCTGTAAAAACATAAAAATGCAAATAGTACATGGCCTAAAACATGGCAGAACCATGCTATATGTCCATGCTAGTACATGTCCAGAAAAAAAAATGTTAATACCATGTTCAAATAAAAGGTAAATACCATGGTGAATTTTGCAGCTTTTTAGCATTTGGTAGCCACTGCTGTGATTTCTCGACTCCCACTCTTTGATATGAACCTGTGTGGTTTGACCACACTATGTAGCTAGAGGCTTTACTAGGGCATGTGTGTGCGTGTGCATGTTTGCATGCATGCACATTTGTGTGTGTGATACCACCGAGGGTGGGAATGTTATCTCAAGCACTGATCCATGAGTTTGTCAGAAAACAGAGTGGAAATGTGTATGTGTTCAATTTGTCTCAAGTCTCACTTTCTAATAATCAGGCAAAAAATGAGCCTTTGTTCCTTGGAAAGGCAATAGAATTTTTTTTTTTTTTACAGTATGGCCAGTAAGAAATTATTATAAATGATAATGATTATAAAATGATTATAAATGTATTGTGACATCATGTAGATATGAAATGATGAATGAATAACTGTTATGAAGAATTCTTTATTTTAAAGAACCTCTTTCACACCAGGATAAAATAATGCATATTTTATCAAATAAAAAATAAAGGATTTACTTAGATATGCAGGATTTTTTTATGCCACTTTAAAAATATATGAAATAAATATGCAACTGTGCGAGTGTGTGTGCGCGAGTGCGCGTGTGTTTATTTCAGCCTAAACAAAGCCACACCTATTATATGGAAGTTAAATATGACACAGAATATCATTACATTAATCTTAACCAAGCACAAAACAGAACATACCAAAGAAAACAATAATCAGACAGCCCTGCCCTGTAAACTCACAGGTCAAAGCAAGTTAACTTTCATGATTAACTCTCTAATGCAATAACAATTTGAACTGTGTCATTATTTTTTAATTTTTTATTATGTGCAATGCTAAATGATTTACAATAATACCACAAAAGTGCATTAAGAAAGTAAAAGTAAGGATTTCAAATCTATTCCACAAAATTCACTCTTCAAAAAATTGCCAAAAATGCAAAAATCATATGAAATGGAGAAACCTGGGTACAATAAGCGCACACACAAATGAACTACACACAATGTGTACTGAAAGCTGGACATGAATAATAATTCAGAAAATAAACCACCTAATCTGGACCACTCTACTGTCTCAGGATTAGCCCAGTGAAGTGTGTGTGTGAGTATGAGAGAGAGAGGTCGGGTCAGGCTCACACACTCTGCCCTGAAGACCCTGCCATGAAATGAAATCCCTTTAATCTGTCATCACCTGCAGAGAGGTGTGGAGTGGAACGTGCAATATCTGCCTGCATGTGCGTGTGTGTGTGTGTGTTTGTGTGTCTGTGTCTGTGTGTGTGTTTTCCATTTTTATTTAGACTGACAATACTGATGAATATTTAGTGTAACAAGAAATACAGGTCTGCAAAGCAATATGAGATGATAACTGAAGATTTTTAAGTAGTTGATAGTTTGCCCTAAATCGTGTTTTTGTGACAAAGGCCGTTATGGAGAATCAATCGTGTTGTGTAGCATTACCTGTCTAAAATCCTCCACCCAACCCCTATTCCTTTGTTTAATGTTATAACAACTCACAAAACAAGACATACACACACACTTAAAAAAAAAAAAAAAAAAAAAAAAAAAAAATCAATAGACAGACATTTTTCATGTAGGCCTATTCATGCGTCACCTTCTGTACTAGTTCGGATATGTGGGCATTTGTGACTTTGAGGTGGACCATTTGGCTTAAACAACGCACCACCTCTGCTGTTTGACCTAGTTCACTTTATTCTTTTTGGGTTTTTCTTTTTTTTTAATTTTTTAATTTTTTTAATTTTTGTGAATTGTTTGATGCTTAACATTATAATGGTTTCTATTAGATGGTGTCTGGTTAAAGGTATACTTTACTAAAAATAAATCTATCGTTATTTAAACACCCCATGCAGTTTTGAATGGATAAGCTCTTTTTTGCACATCTATTGGCACTTTTCCACTGCATGGTACGACTCGATATAGTACCACCTCAGATGAAGTGCCAGTAGCTTCGATACTAAAATGTGACGTGTAAACACTGCAGATCTCTGATTGGTCAGAGATAATCGTCACTACCAAAGTCATTGGATTTGCAACACGAGACACCAAACCCATTAGACTAATAGTCAGAAACAGCCACCGCAGTATCATTGGTTCACACAACTTTTTTAAACGACCTGCTTTAAAACGACTGTCGCATGCAACTTGAAAAAAGAAATGGCTGTATTGTGGTCAGTAGACGAGGTGCAGGCCTTCCTTGCGGTGGTAGATGAGAAGCGGATCCACGGTAGGGATGGGCATTCTTGGCAATTTTTCATTTCGATCATTGATAGGTTTCAAAAATGAGTAATCGAGTACTCGGTGCGTGTGCGGGGGGCGGGGCATGGCTGTCATGGAGATAATGAAAATATCTGAAGACTGTTATGAAAATGAATGTTAAAAATAAAAATATGATATGAAAACCTGTCTATGAAAACATGAACACGTGATTAGAACACAGTTAGATTATGATTATGATGCAGCAATGTTATTAAGAAGCATCTAAAAGGAATAGCTGCCTGAGGTGAATAGTGACTTTATGCCAATAAACTGAAGCCCGGTCTATGACACATCCTATGATATTAATCAGATAACAGATACATAACATAGACGTAACATTACAACTTGTGTCTGCATAAAAGGATGCAAATGCCAGTGAACTTTAAATTATATATATATAGCGAGAGAGAGAGCTCCCGCCATGATGCGCTTTCATGACAGCACACTGAAACACGGGCAAGGACAGAATTTACTATAGATTTCTATAAAGTTCTCATTATAATGCTATGTTTATGGCAGATTTGTGCTTTATTTTTATCTACATTATTATTATTACAATTTTCATCTGCAAACATGAGTTTGACCGAAAGTGTAACTCCTACTGCGCTTTGAAACGAAAGCCAACGAAACGAAAGCACCACAAATTCACAATCTATTAGGTTACATTAGTGTCACTACTGTAATTTTTTATTTATTCTAATATTTCAGCAATATTTTGGATTTATGAAAATCATGAAAATCACTGATGATCATAGGCGCCGATTTATGTTTCTGCCAGTGGGTGCCCTCTTTCCATGAGAAAAAGCACGTTGAGATTCTTGACAGGACAAAGTCTGAGCGCGTCCAAAAAGAATTCCGCGTCCGAGCAGAGATTCATGCTCGTGAATTACATGGATGCGCTCTCGCATGCGTTACAAATGCGCTTTCGACATTAACGAAATAGAAACTGCTTCAAATGAAATGGACTATGAAAACGAAAAGAAAGCCGTGTCTGAAGGCTTCAGTCGATTTTTATTGGTTGAAATGAAATGAGAATATCTTGTGTTTTTCCGTGGGTGCTCGAGGGCTCTGCGCCTATGCTGATGATTATTGTTAAATTAATTATGAATATAATTTAAAGGATATTTTCGCTGATCGCTGATCGCTGTTGCACATCCCTAATCCACGGCAGTAGAGGCGGCGCAACTATAACGATCAGTCTACAATCCCACCCACTTTGAAGCAGTACTAAAATGCAGTGGAAAAGCAAACAGATTCAAACTAAAGCGAGCCGAGCAGTATTGTGCCAAGTTGTACCACACAGTGGAAAAGCACCTTATAATACCATATGTATGTACAGTCAAACCATGTACCTGCTGTTTTTTATTTCCATGTGAAGAGGGTCCATTATGTGTTGGATGCACAAGTAGACAAGTAGCAGCTCTTTTCCATACAATGAAAGCATATTATGACCATAGCTGTGCAAGCATGGCGTATCGACATACCATTTTTGAAAATGAACATGAACACAAATGAGATTTCAGAACTGCCATTGTCTTGAAAAGAGCTGTGAAAAAAGTCATAACAGCATACAAATTTGGAACGACAAGAGGGTGAGAAAATAATGACAGAATTTTCCATTCAGGTGAACTATATCTTTAAGTTCTACCAGGCACCGCCTTCAGGAGCACACGTGCACTTGACATGATGCCTCTAAACACCGTTTACCACTAGAATAAAAAACAGCAACTTGAACAAACGCGATTGGCCCACTGAATCAAAAAACAAACATCTTAAATGGGATTCCGAAATCGTATCAAGCTGAATTTTTTGAATTAGTTCAAAGATGTTGAAAATAAAGTGATAAACCACACAGAATGAGGGGGAAGGAGAGAAAAAACAGAATTTCATATAAAAAAAGAGCCATGTTCTTTGGCGACATGGCATGCCCGCAATTTCCTGTGAGTGAGAGGAAAGGAGACGTGTGGGGGCGAAACACTAGGTGAAACAGCGTGTGAAGTGACACCACTGCTACTGTCTTCCTCCGAAAGACAGAAAGAGAAAGGTAGGCTCATCCTGTCTTGAGTAGTGAGGTTAAATTGTGTTGATGTGTGGGTGGGTTTATTCTGCCATCCTGTCAAAGGTGATGTCAGATCTGGCTGAGTGGGCGCAATAACAGTGGTGAACAGCCAAAAACACAGCTATACAAACACAGGTACGCACAGTTATATGATACATACTCAATGGTGTACACATTGTACACAGAATGCTGTTGATATTTAAAACACATTAAAATCATTTTCCGCTAACATCACTGAAAAAGTAACGGTTTGAGATGTTTCAAGATATATTCATTATATTCCATTTACTTATTCAGATGAAAATTGAATCGCTCTTTAACAGCACAAGAGATTTGTTTGAGCATTTTGTCTTCTAACACTCCTTACTATAGAAAAAAATTAAACTTTTGACATGGCAAGAGTATATTATTATACGTTCAGAAATGATTGTACGTTCAGATTTAAATCTACTCTTACGTTTTTGCAACAGCTTAATACAGCCTAATTTCATGAGAAAACAAACCTGGAATTCAGTACCTTGGATTCAGTATTGGCCAATACCGAGCATGTAATACTAAAAAAAAAAAAAAAAAAAAAAAAAATTGAATTACCGAATTACCCAATAAACTGTATGCCTCATTGTGTGAAAGACTACTGAGATCAGGCTGACTCCTCAGGGCTCCAGACTGCGCCTAAAACGGTCGCATTTGCAACTAAATATATTAATTTGCGAGTGATATTTTTGCTGATTTTGCTATTTTTACACGTTATGACTGTAATATTTGCATGTTATTTGCGTGTTCCGTGAGCAGTAGCCTATCACATAATTTGCTGTGTTGACTTAATTAAATAAGATGCTGCGTGTGAATGTTTCACTGAGTTAGAGCGCCGAAATATGAACAGGTAAGGAAAAATTTCACACACCAAACAGACACCAAATAACTAGAGCTGATGAAAGCCGACTGTGTTGTTGCCTTTGCGTCGGTGCAAAACTAGTTCTTCATATACATTTTTCTATATTCGTCATTCAAAAGATTGCAGATACACACACAATGCATAGCGTGTTTACCTGATCACTTTCATTATTCCACTCCACTCATGCTCATCAGATAAATTTAAGGTCATTAAAAGTCTTCAGTGCCTTAAACAGTATAACAAGAGTATTAATGATCATTTTAAGGCGTCTTGTATTTTGTGGATGGAAAAACAAATTGCGATACTCCCTAATGTAATTATTATTAATTTCATTAAATAAATGTGAGCGCTGCATGTTTTAAAGTCAAAAGATGGCGCTGTTGCATGTTCTTCAGAGCATCTTGCATTCAATGATTAGCGCGCATATGTCAACCGATTGCTTATGAACTAATGCTGATCAATTATCACAAAGTTTACTTTATATTATTTATATTATATTGTGTTGTAAACAGTTGTAGCAATGTCATTTTTAATCCTCATCTGAACTTGAATGAGCAGCAAAAGTAAAGCACGGACATTTCAAAATAAGAGTCCCGCTGTATTTCAAAGTAATTAAAGTCAAGCAGTATGTATATCAATTGCCCCTGTTTGTTATTTGGTTACACAAACCAAATTTAATATATTTATATATTTATTTCCATATATTTATATTTATTTTCATTTGATTCAAAGTAAACTGTTGTAGCTTCAGGAAGGAAGGACTAAGAACATTATTTGACACATATTATTCAATATAAAGATTTTACTAGCAACAGGGTTATTATAGTTAACTAAAACCATTAAAAACATTTTTTTTTTTGTTTAAAATAAATGTTAATACTAAAATAAAAATCTATACAAACTAAACAGACAATTATATAAAAATCTAATCGGATTCAAAATATTAACAAAAACTATAATAGCATTAAGTGAAAATAGTGACATTCATTTCCCAGAAAAGTCACAAAATGAAAAAGCTGAAAGTGTAAAGGGGAGATATATAAACAGGATGAAAAAAGTAAGTGATTTAAAATTTTAAGTTCATTGTTGTGTGGCTCTTAAAAAATTATTTGGCGCCTGTTTTTTCCCCCTATAGGAGCCAATGGCTCCTTAATGAATTGTTTTGTCTGGAGCCCTGCTCCTTCAGTCATGACTCATGACTTTGTTATATGACTCTTACATTCATGAAAAACAAGTAAATATATTTATATATAAATATTTACTATAAAATTAAAAGACATTTCTTTTAAATTTATAACATCTTTCTAATGAGGCAGCAACATATGATAGCTAGGACAGAACAAAAAAAGGCTTTTAATAATCTTTCATTGCGTACTATAATATGAAAGGCTCCAATACAGAGCGGCACAAAGTGCTTATGCGAATGCTGTGCTCAGAATGCTACGCTTGAAGCAACATGGAGTCACAGTGCGCAGAGCTTCACATTGATAAGCTGAAAGCACAAAGAAATATTGATGCATAGTGTAATATATGCAACAGTTTATTGAGCCTTTTCTTTTAACAGTTTTAAATTTCAGTTACTGCGCATGAAGAACAATTCGTAGTGCTCTCTACTACAGTGTTGTGATCTAATAGACATCCAGGAGAAAGTAACATGATTTAGAAACAGCAATAAACCCCACAAGATAAAGTGCTTTTATGCAAAAACCATAGACTTTTATCTACAGATCAAGTATAATAATAGAAACACTGAATCATCTTGGAGAGATTTTCATCATGTTGAGTGTCGTAACTGAACGTGACACAGTTTAAAATGGAGAATGATTGACAGCCACAGTGGAGGGAAGCATTTACATGACCCTGAATTAAACTACTTAAATATTCATCTGGACCTCACATTAAACTATGGAACGGTTTCAGAACACTTGAAATATAGTGCACAAAAACTTAATGGTGCTTTATAATGTTTTAGTGCCTTTTGTGGGGCTTAACAATAACACAGAAAAGTAAACACACAATATCGGATTGGGACCGGTCTCATCTGACCGATACCCGATCCAGCAAAAATGGCAGTATCGGAGCCAATACTGATACTGAGGGTGCGTTCACATCATGTCGGAATGACCATATTTACGAGTTGAATGCACATGAACGCCACCACAAAGTTGTAAATATCAGTGGGAAGCTTGGGATTTTCTTTAAGGCCTGATCTTTACGAATTGGGGTGTGTTAGTGAGAAACGTGGTGGAATACCACAGGGCAAACACAGGACTTCCCAACTCTTAAATAAAACTTCCAAAGAGAACTTAAACGCACTATGAGCATCGGATCAGCGCATCCCTAAAGCAGATCATACAAAAATGAACAAATGGGATTGCATGACTTTATACAAATTAGTCACCAATTCACTATAATGTTATATAGTTACGAACTGCCATGAGAATGTGTTGGCTTTATACCTCCATTTTCTCTACCTTCACATGAGTTAAGCATTGCTAAGTTAAACATAAAAACTGTAGCGTAGATAAATCAGTTTTAAAAATCATAAGTGACAACTCAAATGTCAATTTATCTGTGAAAAGAACAGGCTACGATATTCTTATCTTGGCAAACAGAGCTAATTAGCAGCTTAAAAAGGCCTAGCGTACAGGCTTGAACTGTGGCCAAAACCTTGGCTGCAGTTATTAGCCTTTTAATGATCTTTAACCCGTATTTATGATTAGACTCCCTTGCATTTCAAATAACTGTAAATAATGCTGTGAATATGTGCTCTGTAGGTGTAAAATCAAATGGATGGGAAGACAAGAGTGCAAAGGAAGCAATATATGGCAGGCGTGATTGTCAGGCATGAAATGGAACACCAAGCTCCTCTTAAAATTGTCAAAATGACTATTTTCTACCACATCATTGTATTAAACTGCTGCTCATCTCTGTTTGAAAGATCTCTACAGGCTATGTTTACAGTTGGCATAGATGCATTTCTTTTCCGTAACTATTAATAGGTGTGGTTAAGAGCTGTTTGCTTCTGGTGTGTGGGCTCTGAACTCTTTAAACAGCACTTGTGTTACAAGCTACATGTCATCTACAGAATCACAGATAGTAACATTGTTAGGGAGGATTATTCTTAAAAGTAACAAGTTAACTGTAGAACATGGTGCAATGGTCATGGGTTAAAATTATCTATCTATCTATTTATCTATCTATCTAAAGAGTTATTCTGAAGCCATATTATGCGGAGTCTGCTTTCACTATCAACAGTCAAAGTTGATGTAAAACAGATCACTCGCATTACAGAAATTCAGTTTGGCCATCATCAACTTCATGTCACTCTCTCTGTTGCCATTTGAATTAATTTGTACAAGCCTGTGTATCATCTATCACCCAGTGTGTCATGTATCAACACTACTGGTAAGTAGGTACACCTTGTTCTTTTAGAAATAGGTTTGACCAAACATACAACATCAGCACCATGTTTTCATATTATATATATTAGGCTTGCTACGGCAGTCTGTGTTACCGGTGTTCAGTCGCAACACCGGTTTCATCACTTGCCCACCAAGGCATTTTTAACGCAATTAAAGCAGTATCCGTTTTTCTGCATTATATTATCAAGCTCTTATTTATGCGAATGCTTTTAAACCATTCAAGTGCGACAAAACAGAACTTGTCTGTGCATGTCCTGCCTATGTGACACACACAATGCGTGCCAGTATTGAGTTCTCTTCCGCGCTCGAACGAACTATTACACACAAATTATGCCAAAATGTCCGTTTTGTTGAGTTTCCTAATAAGAGCCGTCTTCACTGAGTTAAATTAAGTCTTGAATGAACGTAAAGATTTGTGAGAAAACGTGTCAGATCTGTGTCGTGTGCAGTAGCAGCAGATCTTAAAGTGTCATTAATGTTAATCAAAGAGCAAAGGTCAGAGAATTACTCACTGCTCTTTACTAAAGAACTTAAATGTTCTGTTCCTTATTTATTTGGTTCCAGAGTTTCCATGGTTTGATTTTCAGTTTTTTATATAAACATTAATTTAGCCTTCGCTATTTGTTATTTTATTTGGCCTAGCATGGTGTATTCTTACTCGTTTTGTTAAGAAACATTCAATGTTTAATATAAGCGAGATTGTCTTTCTACTGTTTTGTCGTTGTGAATAACACATGGCCGCACACCGGGATTCATAAGCGATAAAAAATCTTTTTAAAAATTTAAAAAAGAGGTGGAGGCCCCACCCCGTGTTGTCACATGTCGATTAACCGGTGGGAAACTTTTCTCACCATCACATCCCTAATATACATATATATATATATATATATATATAACTGTACACTTTATTTAATATGTCACTAAGTTAATGTGTGATTGAGTTTTACAGTTAAAGCCACAGGAAAAGATGGTCTCAGCAAACGTGAAAATGGACAGCCTTGATGGTAAGGGGCCCTTAACACCTCAAGGGGCTTAAACGCTCACCTACACGCATACAAAAAACCCTCAGTGACTCCCACTGCTAACAACTCTTCTACTGTATTGCATCAAATAACCTTTGATTTTATTTCATTCTGACCTTAATTTGTCATTTTTGCGACAGAAAGTCAATCATGCATGAATTCATAGTATATAATAAAACATGACAGGTGATTACAAAGCAAACAAATGTGCTTTCAGCCACACACAGCTAAACAGACCACAACAACATTCGCTTTAGAGTATTCGTTCATGTGAAAAGGTCACGGCCTGGAGCGAGACTTCTGGCAACACACAAAGTGCACAAACGTACTTCAGAACTGGCTTGCCTCGGGTGGTGCGTACGTGTTGAAGCAGCGGGACCGAGTGTCATTCTGACAGCACTTTCACAATACTTCACTATGAAGTGGCAGCAGAGCATGGCACGCACACACAAACACACACACTTTCAAAGTAGTTATGTGTGTTAGTAATACCAATTACACTGCTAACTTGTTAGCTAACAAATGTAGGAGAACAACATTTGCTACATAGTTTGATTATCACCATAATCTGTCTGCTTGACTTCCGTTACAATCTTTCCATCTTACACTGATGTTTATGATAATTAATGATCAGATAAGAGGTGATTGGCTGTGGCCGTGCCGCTAATTTCACACACCCAACCCAGTGGTAGGAAATACTGCTAAGGCAGTTTCTACCACAGAAATTTGCTCTTAGCTGGTTGTAATTCACTCACTCACTATCTTACAAACTAAAACTATAATCTAAAACCACACTAGCTAAAACTAACAAACAAATAAACAAAAACTCAATGTTGTAACGTAGTCTGAGAACATTTGTGTGTGCGCTAGCCTATCAGCAGGATTAAAATAGCAAACCACCCGTGAGTGGAAAGTACATTTGCGCTGAACATCACCCAACTTTTTCTCTCACACACACAACTTAAGGTGCAGTTAGTACATTAATGCACACACACAAACACACTTCATGTGGGTTGTGCTGAGAGTGTATTTTCCCATCGTCCAAGCACTGCTAGTGTTTAGAATGTAAACAAGTGTGTGTGAGAAAATCACCACAGGGCTGTAGCTTTGCATTTTTAGGGGAAAAAGCAATGCTGGTACACACATACACACACACACACACACACACTTCAAGTTAAATATGTGTACTTGCGTGTTCTCATTTGGTGGAGCCAGTCTAGATTGAGTAAGTTAGTTACTAACTATCCAAAGACTACTCTGGGGTAAATTATATTTCATTAGGGTAATTACATAAGTGCCCTACACTCTCTGAAGCTCATTAAGATGTGTGTGTTTGATAAACATGTGCTCTGGCTTGCTAACTTCATAAAGACTGATACTAATGGGAAACATGACAACAGTAGCACTCACTCAACCAATAAAATAACCATCACTTATTATGACATCACAATTACCCTTCAGATAATTAGACGAATTGTCCAACATCTTTAGTAATTTTCTCAGACCAATTTGTATTTAATCATACTACATAACACTCTTAGATCAATGAGTGGGGTTGTATGGATATGTGACCGCATTAATGACTCCTAAATACAGATTCTTATTATATAAACACAAAAATCTCAGTATAGCTGGGTTAAAATGGAAAAGATCTTTGGAATTTGATCCAGTGTCATTGATGTTGGGAGTACCAAGCATACGTATTATAATATCTGCTAATAATACATCATATTATATCAGTGAGGAAAAAAAATTAACTGGAGTTAAAGAGTCTAGTTCAATTAAAGGGTGTAATGTTATTTTTTAATTTAAGGCTATTTTTCTTGTTGGTTCTCATTTTCCTTGTAATGTGTGAAAAATTGAAAATCTCAATAAATATAATTATTAAAAAATCTCAGATCGTCAAATTCTATATTGAGAAATTTCAATATATGGTTCAATATGATAATCGCAAATACCAACTTTTGGAGGGGGGGGATGTCAACTACACTAGGGAAAAAAATCTGAATATTTAACTTCTATTTAACTTTTAATTTATGCAATGTCTTCTTAAATGTTATAGGCAAGAATTTGTTTTTCTGTAAGTGAATTAAAAGTACAGTTTTGAACTTTTACTTTTCAGTGTGTTGAAATATTTAAAAAAAAAAAAAATGCACCTGAAATGCATTTCCATATCACACCTGCTACTTTCTATCCCTTCCCTATGTGTCACTTGCCACGATCATATGCATCAACTGCATTGATGCCAACTGTCATTTATATGCCTTAAATCATTCTTGAACAGGAAAGGCCAGAGTGATGACTACATGAGGTAGTATGGTAATTGTGCGCTAAGTATTGTTTGGACGGCTAGTTGGATCATTACAACACAGGAAGGCACCAGGAAGCCCTGACTCACTCATACCAGGAGCTTTTTTGATAATGGGCTAACAAACGTGAGGAAAACTGCCACATTTCTTAGAAAGGTCCAAACTTTAGTGTATACACACAAGCACACACATACACAAAAGTTTAATGGACGGATGTCATGTTTAGATTAGCCACATTACAGCAACTCAATACACACGTTTTGAACATTAAAATGTCCCTCATTAGTTTTATCAGATGAATCTTTTTTTTTTTTTTCTAGCTCAGTCCATTTGGGGGTCAAGTAATATTACCACACCCATCACACTAAAAGCAATCTGACAAGAAATTTAGTGAAATACCTCAGGAGACAAAGGAAATGAGTCTGATTCCAGTGATGGAGGAAACAGTAGGAATGTGTTCTCAATTAAACATACATTGTTCTTGATGTGCTCGATTTTGAATAAGTTTACAGTACAAAGTTAGAAGATGTGATTTACTCACCCTCATATTTTTTGACACCCCTGCGACTTTCTTTTTTCCATGGAACACAGAAGGAGAAATTCTGAGGATTATTCACGCTCTTTTCCATATGACATAAGAAAATATTATCCAGGGTCTGTCAAGCTGCAAAAAAGGACAAATAAGCTTAAAAGTATTATACTTAAAAGTAATGTACATTTTGCCAGTCATTTTTACAATCAATGTATTTTGCGATACTGTATATTACCCCACTTATTACATCGCAGCTTAATGAATATATTAATGAAATTCAATAACAAAGTATTTTATGATATTGGCCAGGTGACTGTATATTATCCTGCTTTTTACATGGCTGGTCCACAAATTAATACAGACCACTCATCCGGGAAACCTAAACCGACTGATTCTGGTTTTGAGCAATTTACTTAACTTTCAGCTACACAAAGTATTTAAAAGGGGCTATATGTAAGAATTTCCATGTTTAAATCGCTTTTTTATTGCCAATTATTGGACAATTAGTAACCAAATTTATTTAAGACCTTCCACAACTTTCAAGGTTGTCTAGGAAAGCAAAAAAAAAATCAAAAGTAAGCTATATGACATTTACGCACGCTCCCGCGCTATTCCGTTCAATGAACCATGAAATTAATGCTTACAATGTTCAGGATAATGCCGAAAGAGCCATTCTGTACTGTAGTGTCAATGTGTCATGTAAAAAAATAGGATTAATTCAACTATAGTCTTACATAGCCATATCTATATTTAGTCTACAGTCTCAAATGTGCTTTAATCCATCATAACTTTGTAATTTTGATTACCTTATCTGTCGACATGATATCGATGAATTCCAGAGCTGGCGGAAACATATTCACATCCCAAAGCTTTCTTAACTGCTGCTTTCTCACCGCTGTCATTGATGTGTGTTTATTTTGTTTTTGAAATGAAAGCGCGTGCAGCACATATTTACATAATCGTCTAACCGTCGCTCTCACTCAGAAACGTGGGCGTCGTCGTTATGTTCCTTAACAGTGTATCACTGCAAAGATATTTCCAACCTCTTTTTACTTTTAATATTTAATATTTTACTTTTACAAAAAAGAACTTCGCCTTGAAAAAATCCGGGCCTTGAATCAAGTTCGGTCTCTTGTGTGTTTCGTGTTCACGACTGCGCGCACGAGCAATACGTTGCAGACTGCAGTTCACTTAACGGCCACAGGTGTCGCTAATAACAAGGGTTCTGAATTCTACATAGCCAGTTTAAGTGGATTTACAGTTTAATTTACTATTGTGTGGACTCCAATGGAATAAGTTCACAGCATATTAGTTTTTAAATTTAAACGGTTTAAGGCAATTAGTTCCCTCTAATGCTTTGAGTTACCTTAACTCGTTTTGTTTTACAGCGATATTTTGTTGTATGAGGGAAAAGTGCTTAACATTTCCTAAAATACCTCATTTTGTGTTCATTTTTTTTTTTTGGCGGAGGGGGGGGGGGGGTGTAGATATCCCTTTAAATAATGTTCAATGTGTTGTGGCATTAGAATTACACATACTGCAGACATAGATTCTGTCTTTACCGATTTAGACGGCAACAAATTCTCCTCATAGTAAAGCACACAGCCTCACAACAGCATAATGATTTGTTTCAACTGTTTTCAAGAGCTCAACTGCCTTAAAAGCCGATGAGTGACTGAGAAGAACGAGAGAGAGAAACACAGCAAACTGGAAAATCTAGTTGTGGTGCCAAAAGTATACCAAATACCAGCTCACAATGAAGGGGGTTCTCTGACTCTATCACACCTGCTGATCAATTCCAGTTTAGTAATTCCAGCATGTAACAGCTTTTTAATAACGAAGCATTGATGAGTTTATACACCCAGCACACAAACATTTGCTTCAGGATATAGAAACAGAAGCAAAGCTATAGCAACAAAGACAGTCTGATAACACTGTAGGCACACACAAGTTTACTTGTTTAGCTATCTAAATAAGGACAATCCCATATACATTTATTGATTTAAAAGAAAAAGATCTAAATATATTAACTGCACGTTAACTGGTTTTGCTTCAGACCTTTTAACAGATACAGGGGTCATATTTTCCTTTACCTTGCATAGTTTTGTTCATTGTTTTCAAGGATGAGGATTTGTCTTTGTTGACATCTGTCTAATTTGACAACGAGTTCTGCAAACATGAAGACATTAGACAAGTGTCAATAATGCGACAATGTATAATAAAAGTAGACAGATGACAGGACAAACATTGACATATGATTAATATCAATAACTATTTACAGTAAACTTCTGAGCATAATGTTTTATGAATATGTATTATATTACAATAATTTATAATATAAATATGTTCATATATAATGTATTACTTTTATTATTATATAAAATATTATTTTCTGTGACAGTAATGTGGTGCCTGCCTATATATTATGTGCATCTTACCTGCTTAATAACTGCAGAAATGTTACAGTCCATTCAAAGTACCTGTGTCATTGGATAAGTAATCCATTCTGATTTGCATAGTTCCATTTTATTTCAACATTTTTAATTGAGCAGGGTGAACGATACACCTTAGCATTCTGGGTTTGACACCTAACTGTGTGAAAGTGACAGTTTACCAGCCAGTGGTTGTACATATAATGACATGGTTCAGTATGTGCATATTCTGGGGTGAACCATCAAATGTAGGTGCTGGATGAGGGTGCATGCGGTTTAGATATCTGAAGGTTTACAGTGAGGGTCTCAAACCAACCAAAAGTGTGTGTGAGTTTGCATAGTGAAGTGTGCAAAGTGAACCCCTTTGTTGGGGTTTCTGTCAAACCATATACCTGCTCTTTATACACTAACATCGACCAAGATGGGCCTGTTCTACAAACACACACACACTCACTCACACAGTCTGACAGTCTCTGCACATGCTTTATTTGACAGCTGACTTACATGACTTTGATGCTTTTCACTGTACACAATGTCAATGGTCACATTTTTGGCATATTTTGCAGGTCAAGATGCATGTTTGGAGGGCCAGTAACACACTCCATTCACACACAGATGATTTTACACAATGGCAGATTAACCTTTGAACTTCACAGATTGTTTAGCACTCTGAAGTTCAATAACATGAAAAATTAAATTTCTTAACTTTGCATCTACATCATCTACACTGTAACCTGGTTGCCTTAAAATTTTAGTTCATTGAAATTAGATATTTGAGTTAATACAATGAAGGTGATTGGTTTAATCGATAGAAACTCAAAATATTATGTTATCTAATGTAACTACATTAATTATTTATGTTGAATTGACAAAAGAAAAAATGTTATGATAACAAATCATGAAAATAAGACAAAGGTTATACAAACAATTTTTTATGCAATAAATTACTAAAATGTACACTTACATGTATAGACACTAATGAGTACAATATCAACACACTGAACATATGTAATTGTTTAATAAATATATGTATATGTTCTCTGTTGAGGTTCATTTGAATATAGAATTCATATTTACTTTTTTTAATTTAATTCTAAATAAAAAAATTATTATTAAATATACTTATTTAAATAAAAATATATAATAAAATAAGAAATAAGAAAAAATAGTATTAATATTAAACAATTACATATGCTCATAAATGTAATGTGTTATGTCCATATTAATAAAAAATAATTAATACATTCATTTAACATGATTTTGTTAAACATGATAACAGACATTATTATTTAAAGTGTAAAATCACATAATATGGTGCTTTTAGTGGTGGACAGGGGTCAGTTTGGGTACCCTGACTGGTCTGCGGCTGTGCAGCCCCATACTCAACAAACTGCAATGCACTGTGTATTCTGACACCTTTCTATCAGAACCAGCATTAACTTCATGAGCAATTTGAGCTACAGTAGCTCATCTGTTGGATCGGACCACACGGGCCTTCACTCCCCATGTTCATCAATGAGCCTTGACCTGTTGCCGGTTCATCACTGTTCCTTCCTTGGACCACTTTTCATAGAAGTGTTTTTCACTTTAAATAATAATGTCTGCAAATACTACCATGTTGAATTATTTATGTATTATTAACTATTATTTTTATTAATGTATTCATTTAGATAATAATTTTATTTTAATTTTAATAATTAGAAAAAATAAGTTAGAAAACATTTCCAAATAAATTGTATATGGGTCAATGATGTGACGGGTAATTTTAGGCCTTATAATATTATTATTATTATTATTAATAATAATAATAAAAAACAAAGATATGATCTCTTTTATTGAATCCAAAAGGTTTTAATTATATTTTGCTACATATAAAGGTATTTTAAATATTTTGAAGTGTCAAAATGTCATTCGGTTTAACCATCCAAAGGCCAATACAACCATTTCATTTGTGATTAAAATATCTAAAAATATAATAAATGTATATATTTTTTATTCTGGCATGATTTTATAACATCATATATTAACATAGTGTAAATAATATTAAAATTATCTGTAGAAGTCGTTGCTTTGTTATGAGAAAGAATGTCTGGAAAAATGAATTTCATTGATGTCATTCAGAGTAACCAATATAAAGGGACCATTTTGGATCAAGTCATGCGGTCAGTATCATGTGACAGGATGTGACAGCATTCAGACACCTGCAAAGGACCACATGTATTTACACCTGCAAAACTCTCTTTTAACTATTTGAAAAATTAATGTTTTCACTTGCTCATACGCATGTCCCGAAACATCAGGTCATTCGGTACAACCTCTATAAAACATGGAAAATGTTGTAATATTTAAAAAACTTGTACTAAATATAAAATGTTTGATTGTCCTTTTGTCCTAGCTAACTAGCTAGCTAGAAAATTGCATTGTTTGATAATAATATCGTCATTCGGTATAACCAAAAGTGTCATTCGGTAAAACCGAAATTTTGGTAAACCGAATGACGTTTTTGGTGACAAATTTTGTCCATATTGTAAAAAATGACAAAAGCAGTGTTAATTATTTATAAAAACCACATAATCTCATTGTCAACAGTTAATAAAACTTCAAAATTAACTATATCTCCATTATGTTTTTTTACACTTTTAAAAACCTTATTCGTCAATGACCCAGTGAAATGTTCATATTCAATAATATTTTGGATTTAAATAAAAACTTAACATTACAAAACTGAATACCAATAAGAATATAAGACAATATTATTACAAATGTATTTGTTGCCTAATAAAAAAAGATACATTATAACTGATCGAAATCCTGAAATGTTCCCGCTCTACATTGCGCAAATCGTGCAGATAATTAAGCAAATTTGATCTATTCTTCACCATCACTAAGGTCTTGAAGTCAGATTTCAGTGATTGTTGGATCTATCTCAAAAAAGGAAAGAAAGAGAAAGAATGTAGCAAAGCCTGAGGGATGAAGAGTACCTCGGGGAGAAACAGCTAAATACCTTCCCTTTGAAAGAGCTTCTAGTTTTTGGTCTTCACATGGACCACCTTTGATTTCCAAAGTTCAAAAGCCTATGGGCTTCACAAACAATACAACTACACCCAAGAGAAAAACACACAAACACACACAAAAACCCTGACCCCCTCCCTCATTTGAAAGGGTACATGCCCCCCTCCAGGCAGGCTCTATTCATCCAGCATGTATCTGCCTCATTAGGGCTATTAGCATGGGTGAGACGAGGCGGGGTAATTTATCTAATCCTGCTGTGAGGACACAGACACATGGAAGGAGATGGATACAGGGCTCACACAGGTCATGGCACCTCTGTGGTCTTGTTAAACCAAGATTTATATTACCACAGTTATTAGAATTATGACACACACAAAGTTCAGTGTCAACATGCTGTCAACTGTTTTCAATGTAATGAGCTTTTGGTGCCCTGCCACTGCCATTTTGATTGACGTGCAGGTTAGAAATAGCAAACTAAGTAATATCTTTGTGTACAGTACAGACATGAAAGAGGTTATGAATGTATTAAAGGTAAAACAGAGCATTTAACACCAGAGATTTCACAATGTCTGCAGGTGTGTTTTCTCTACATGTCCATGAAGTGCAGATGTACATTTTAGTAGACACATGAAATATCAATGTACGAACAATTTCAAAGTATAACTTCAAGTATAAAAGTACAAATGTTTACATATTTTCCTATTTCTAAAATTTTTAGTAAAACTGTGCTACAAGTTATATCAGTACTGCAGGTAAAAGTTTTGATGTGATCTCAAAAGAACTCATATATGAAGTGTACACTCTAAAAATGCTGGCTTGAAAATGTACAAACCCAGCGATTGGGTTAAATGTTTGCCCAACCTGCTGGGTAGTTTTATTTAACCCAACTGTGGTTTAAAATTACTATATGGCTGTCTTAAAATGAATCGGTTGGAAATTAAAAATCAGACACATAATCACTAGAGGCAACAATAATAATCAAAAGGTGAACATTTATTAATAAGCAATTTAATAAATGTTTATTGTTTAATTATTATTCATTAAACTTATTAATAAATGTTCATTTATTAAAAATATTTTTTTTAAATAATAATAATAATAATAATTTCCAACATATTTTGGGTTCATTTTAAGCAAGCAAGGCAGTATTCTTTAAATAATAGTCTAGTTAAATAAAACTAACCCATTCGCTGGGTTAAAACAATCTAATTGCTGGGTTTGTCCATTTTCAACCCAATTTGGGTTGTTTTTAATCCAGCATTTTTTAGAGTGAACAGTTTACCGTTTTGGGTCTTAAAGGTGTGTGTCAGAATGCACAAAATGTATTGCAGTGTATTGTTACTGTTTGTCATTATTTATATTTATTTAAGGATTACATCACAAATATACAAAAATAACAAAAATAATTAGTCAAAAAGATAATCTGTGTAACATCTAAATTAACTGGTTTTATTTGAGTTATAAAATATTTGTTCAGTTAATGCTTTATTGTTTAAAATATGCATTGAATATATATTGTTTAAAAAAAAAGAATGATTTGTTGTTTAAAATAATTCTTGATTTATTTAAAATATTAATTAATGATTGATTATTTAAAACGTTCATAAACTAAATATTTCTTTTTAAAATATTCATTAATTAAGCATTTATTGTTTAAAATATTTATCAATTATTTATTTTTCAGATTTATTCATTAAAGATTGTATTGTTTAAAATAGTAATTAATTAACCATTTGTTTAAAATATTCATTACTTTAATATGTATTGTTTAAAATATTTCTTAATGGTTTATTGTTTAAAATATTAATTAATGATGTACCATTTAAAATATTTATGACTTACTGTTTATAATATTTATTAAAGATGTATTGTTTAAAATATTTATTAAAGATGTATTGTTTTAATTATTTATTAATTGATTTAGTTTTTTTAAAATATGAATTAAAGATTTAACACAGATCAGGCATAACATTATGACCACCTTTCTAATATTGTGTTGGTCCCTCTTTTGCTGCCAAAATAGCCCTGACCCATCGAGGCATGGACCCCACTAGACCCCTGAAGGTGTGCTGTGGTATCTGGCACCAAGATGTTAGCAACAGATCCTTTAAGTCCTGTAAGTTGTGAGGTGGGGCCTCCATGGATTGTACTTGTTTGTTCAGCTCATCCCACAGATGCTCGATTGGATTGAGGTATTGATTGAAGAATTTGGAGGCCAAGTCAACACCTCAAACTCGTTGTTGTGCTCCTCAAACCATTCCTGAACCATTTTTCCCCATTGCTCCCCACGTGCATCAATGAGCCTTGGCCGCCCTGTCGCCGGTTCACCACTGTTCCTTCCTTTTGATAGATACTGACCACTGCAGACCGGGAACACCCCACGAGAGCTGCAGTTTTGAAGATCCTCTGACCCAGTCGTCTAGCCATCACAATTTGGCCCTTGTCAAACTCGCTCAAATCCTTACGCTTACGCTACCATTTTTCCTGCTTCTAACACATCAACTTTGAAAACAAAATGTTCACTTGCTGCCTAATATATCCCACACACTAACAGGTGCCATGATGAAGAGATAATCAGTGTTATTCAATTCACCTGTCAGTAGTTATAATGTTATGCCTGATCAGTGTAAGTATTTATTGATGATTTATTGTTTAAAGTATATATTTATTTGTTTGTTTGATTAGGTCAGATCAGATCAGGTAGAAACAGTTTCTTAAGGAAACAAATGCACATTTTCTACTGCAGTGTGCACCTAATGTCCAAATACCTATAAATAATAACACATTTTTCTCACAATTCAACAGGTCTCTCTCTATGCTAATAAAATGGACAGTCACACATATGGACTGTCAGTTCAGTTCTTTTTCTCAGGGAAGCCACACACGTGGTTCTTAATTAGAGTTCTCATTCTCTTAATGTAGCCTACACGCACATCGTCACGCTGTAAAATGACTAATCAGAACGTGAGCCAAAGCAATGAGTGAAATGGAAACACACACACTCCCACAAAGCTGTAAACACACCGGTTATTAGGTCTTTAAGGTCATAATTAGAAGCAAACCGCTAGTCGGGTTCTGGGCTGTAAATGCAACCCAGAACAAATTGGACGGGGTAATCGGTGGGAGTTACGCCCACCAGAACAGATGGAGAGGATGGCCCCTCAGTCCCGCAGGGGTCTCAGCTGGCAGCCATAGGAACGCTAGACACATATGCACCAGTTTACCCTTTTTAGCAATGAAAAGAGGAAAGCTGTCATTCGTTTGATATTAGCCTGACCCTATTACACCGATTTACAAGACAGCACTCTCCAGGGACAAACCAATGCCTATAACAGCAATCAAACGGATGGTTGGATGAAGAGCAGAACAGGAAATGAATGATGGAAATGGATGGGAATCAATCTCAGACTGATTTCACATGCTTCAAGTTTGTTGTCAATGCTGTATTTAGCATTCAAATGAGGGTGCAGTGAATAAACACTAGCGACGTCGCAGGTCAAAGTAGGGTGACTGATGCGCATTAGAACTTTTTACACAAGGATATCTTTCACCTTAACGCTACAAAACTAGCAAGAGTGATTTTATGCTTGGCTTTAAGTTTGAATGTTATGCTAAATGTTAAAGAAACCTGCACAAACATACATGGTGGCCCAAACAACACTTCAGTCACACTTAAAAAGACTTTGTGTTCTACTTTTTGAGTGGAAAACTGTATGCTTTACTTTAATCTGATGTTTTGAAAGGGTTTTAAATGCTAGCATGCTAGCTAGCGTACGTTTACACTCAGACATTTTGGCTGTAACGAGAGTTATTAGCGTGTTAATTTGATGTTACGCTTTTGAAAGACGGGGTGGAGAGGTCAAAGAGAAGCATTGAGGCGGCACTATACAACCACCACACACAATACACTCCCTTAACAGCCCAGTTAACATCCCACTGACACGCCTCCACACTGTCTCCTGCTCTGACTGGTTGTGATTAGCACTATGATAATGCATAATGCTGTAATCGAGGTTGTATTGGTCTCAGGAGAGACCCCTGAGAGTGCTGGGAACTGGGACCACCCTCTGGTTCTCCTGAGAATCCCAACACACATACATATCCAGGGCTGTAATGATGAGCCATAATCACCTATCTCTGCTACCACAGACAAGCTGGTGATAAACTAATGTGTGATATTGAGATAAATAGATAAAAGAGGGGCGGAGAGAAAGAAAATGAGAAAGGGAGAGAAAGAGTGATGGATAAAAGCGGGACAGGAGCATGGGAACATCCCCACTATAAGGACTCCATGCTAGAAAAAGACAAATGTTGACCTGGACATGGAAATAAACCTGCTACCTGTAAAATTTTATTAAATAACTTCACATATGAAAATATTTGCAAGCCTACATAAATAAGATACAAGGGTAATATAAAAAATAACTATTTAAATAATAAATTAATTTTATTTAAAGAAAGATTTAACTTGTGTAAAAACTATATAGTAAACCAATACTTTTTTAAATACAGTAGAAATTAATTTTTTTTAAACTTTATTAAATTGCATGCATATATTTAAAATAAATATATGCATAAAATTACTTATTTACACAATTTAATGTATGTAAAGGTAATGTAAAAATAATCAAAAAAAGTCAAATATGTTTTATATATATATATATACACACACACACACACACATATACATAGTTAAAATATTTAAAATAAAAATAAAAGAAAATATAATAGTATATATATTATTGTATCATAATATCGATACAATTTATTATTATAATAAATCTAAAATTATATATATATATATATATATATATATATATATATATATTGTAATGAATCGTCACTCAGGCTGGGATCCATTTGCATATACACACACACACACACATATATATATTAATATTAAATCTCACAAACATGAAAAATTATCATATATTAAAATACTGTTTTAAAGCAATGAAATACTCAAGGTCATGCATTACAATAATTTTATCGCAGTGTGATATATTGAATGGATATATTGTGATATAATGAATGGACAATATAACTATGATATAATGAATGGATAAATAATTGTGATAAAATGAATGGATATATTGTTTATTGCATTTAAACGTGAATATGTCTATGAAAGATTGTATTACTATACTGCGTACAAAGAGAATCACAATGCTGAAAAAAGCATTTTCAGTAATAACGTTTTGAAATAAAAATAACTAATAGAACTTATTTTTATTTATATCTGCATGTCATATGAGCATATATGTAATCAGACTATAATATCATTTTAAAATTAATTCAAATATGGCTTTCAATCAGCTTTTTGATGACATTAAATATTTAGTGGCTATATTCAGTCTTCAAAACAGTTCAAAATGTTGCAATTTTTTCTGAATAGGTGGAAGGCTAATTGATCAAGACATGCTAATGGTGTTTACACTGAGACAGGCAGGGCACCATGTGCCGATCTGAGCTCATGAATATCAAACACCTCCAAACCCCTCGGCCCTCCTCTCCTCTCCCCTCCCCAAGGGTCTTCATTGTCCGCCGGAGGTCCCCAGGGCCTGCTAGAGCAACACTGCAGACGGGTCGACAGAGCCCAGCTCAACAGGTTTCAACACACTCTTACACTGCCTCAGACCAGACCATACTACAACCAGAAACCCTGCCCTCTGCAAAAAAAAAAGAGACTGCGAGAAGGGCTCAATTACGTAAACTCCCCCACTGTTTATTGTGTTTATGGTAAACTGTCTGCCAAGGAAGAACTGCTGCGGAAAGATAGCGGTTACAAAAACATTTTAATGAGGCAAGGAGTCGTTAATGACACGTACAGCCGCCTCAAACATTGACACGCAAAAGCACGCCTGGAATTCACCAAGAACTGGGAGGTTTTCGAACAAAATAATGATTTTCTAATGGTATTTTTAATCCAAACCTTCCCTCAAGTGCACAGTTGGTCTGAAAACAAGCTGCAATCATTAGCAAAAGTTGTTTTTTCGTTTGCTTTCAACAAGCAGGAAGCTTTTAAAGTTGAACAGCCTCTTCATCACAGACATTAATCACTGGATAGAAGTTCAGGAGATTGCCTGAGAGTTATTTTGAAGAAAACAAAAAGCCGTGGACTGTAACACAGGGATAATTAATCAAATGAATTCATTTTATGGTGATTTTGGAAAATTAATGTTGAAAATTATTTGAGCTGATTGACTTGCTAAGTTTAAAGACCTTTTTTTTACGATTTGTAGCAGAAGTTGAAATGCATCTGACAGATGCGCGCGCACATATACACACATCCAATTAACAAGCCTTTCGTGATAATTTACTGTTAAGTGTCAGCTCAGTTGGAAAAATTTAATATAAAGTGATCTGTGTATTTTGGCAACCGGTACCATGACTAAAGGACTGAAATGAATATGAACAGGTGTATTTCCATTCCCCTCACTCATGTTCTCAATCCTTCGTTCTTTCTCTTCATCTTTCTGTGCGTTCTTCCCTATGACGTCTTGATGCATTGATATTTCAATAATAGGTCATACAACATGGCTACGTTCACACTGTCAGTGTTTGAGATTGATAGCATTTACTAACAAGTGACTACTTTGAAAAAGCTAAAAATTGAGATTTCATTTTGGCCATATTTACATTTGGATAATTTGATAGTTTAGGATAATTTGATAACAGTTAATGTGAATATTTGGTCACACTTTATATTACGCGTTCTTAAAGGATTAGTTCACTTTCAAATGAAAATTACCCCAAGCTTTACTCAACCTCAAGCCATTCTAGGCGTATATGACTTTCTTCTTTCTGATGAACACAATCGGAGATATATTAATAAATATCCTGATGCATCCAAGCTTAATAATGGCAGTGAGCGAGTATGAGCTGAAGAAAGTGTCTCCATCCACATCCATCCATCATGAATGTGTACTCCACACGGCTCTGGGGAGTTAATAAAGGCCTTCAGAAGCAAAGCGATGCGTTTGTGTAAGAAAAAATCCATATTTAACAAGTTATGAAGTAAAATATCTAGCTTCCACCAGACCGCCTTCCGTATTCAATGTACGAAGAAAGTGTAAAACTCTTGTGGTTCAAAAAGCCTATGCTACATCCTACGCCTTCCCTATTAAACGTACGGAAAAGGCTTAACTGACCTGACGCAAGTTTACACTTTCTTCCTAAGTTGAATACGGAAGGCAGTCTGGTGGAAGTTAGATATTTTACTTCATAACTTGTTAAATATGATTTGTTTGTTTTTTTACACAAACGCATCGCTTAGCTTCTGAAGGCCTTTATTAACCCCCCGGAGCCGTGTGGAGTATGTTTATGATGGATGGATGTGGATGGAGACACTTTCTTCAGCTCATACTTGTTGATCCTGCTCACTGCCATTATAATGCTCGGATGCGACAGGATGTTTATTAATATCTCTGATTGTGTTCATCAGAAAGAAGAAAGAAGAAAGTCATATACACCTAGGATGGCTTGAGGGTGAGTAAAGCTTGGGGTAATGTTCATTTGAAAGTGAACTAATCCTTTTACTACTAGTACTTGCTTAAAATAAGTACAATTGTGTTCAGATTGTATTGCAAAATACTTGTGCTGCTATTAAGATGGGATACAGGTATAGTTAGGGACAGGTTTGGTTGGTCGGTTAAGGTGTAAGGGAAGAGTCAACAGTGTAATTATAGATGTAATTCCAGAAATTAATTACAGTTGTAATCACATGCATGTATTTTTTAAATGTAAGTACAATGTAAAAACATGTTTGTACACAATAAGTGCACTGTATCAAATGGTTAGTTTAAATGTTAGTACATGGTAGTTAAAGACACCTAATATAAAGCGGGATTGAATATTTTTATTGTAATATTTTTATTTTCATCTGTAAAAGTGTACCAGTGCATTATGTATTGATAAACGCCTAATTTATACAATATCAATGAACAAATTGTAACAATTTCACATATATATTTAACAAGCTCAAAACAAAAGCTTACTGGTAATTAAAGATGTTTTCAACCACTTAATATGATTAATTTTATTCTTTTTTTATATATATATAAAAAATGTGTTATCTGATGTTTGTTAAAATAAATTAATACATTTATTTATAATTATTCAAGTCATTATAACAAAACTAAAGTGTCATAATGATTTTTTATAAGCTGATTAAGTATGAAATATAATTAATAAGTATATCTTACAGATGTTCAAACTTTTCTCTTTTTACCCGAAACACCATGGTAAAAGTGTTGAATTCATTGCATCTAAATAGCATTAGATTATTTTTAAATAATCAAATACAAAATCAGTCTATCAATGTCCTGAATTCAATATATTGTGAACCCATCAAGAGGATTTGTAAAAATCTGTAAAGTTACATTTTACCATTCATTAATCAGGAAAGTATGTTGTCCATGCTTCAATATTGCATGTATCAGTTTCTATCCAGTCATAAAACATATTAGCATTCGAACTACAGTTTGTGTACAAACCTCTATGAATACTAACGAGATCACACTGTTGCGTGTGACAGATTACTGAATGTGACCACACACACTCATATATAACCTAACACTAACAACTTCCCAATACATTCTGCAAAAGCACTGAACCAGCAAACGTGCACACAAAAAAACATCTACTTTCTTTATGACATGTCTGTGTGTTTTCTAAAGTAGTGAAAAGACTGAAAAAAGACGAGACTGAATTCAAATGGAATCAATACATCATTAGATACTAGAACATTTGCCCCCGCCCAAATTTTCAAGGAACTTCTCTATCAAAGAAAACTCTAGTGAGCCACAAACAGCTTCTATGAAGAGCTATTTTAGTTCCTCATCATAACGCAACTTGCTTTAAGAACTTTAGAAGTCTACAAACTGGAAGTGGTTACCTGACTGACTAGATTCTGGTTAATTGAAACAGTTATTAACTAGGCTATAGCCAAATCTGTCAACATTAACAGCAAACATGTTCATTATATGGTACACACATGATATTTGAAAAGAGAAAAAGTCTTAGACAACAGCTTCCTGAACACACACATACAGAGTGATTACTCCTCCAAACATCTTTGATGGGAACTGAAGGCAATTGAATGTTTGTGTCAGGTTGTTACTGTTTATTTTGACGCTAATAGTTTTGGCACTTTAAAGCAAACATTTGTGTAGCAAAACATCCATCCAAAGCCAATTTATGTGCAGTTGAATATGTAGGATGGCAAACATGACTCTAAATTTCTCAAACAAACACAACTTCCTGCAACACCCCACTGAAATTATATTTGAACTTGGCAGTTTGGTGTAAAGGTTTTACACTATTTAACATCAATGCTAATAGGATTGGCATTAGAGTTGGTAAGAAACAAAGTAGAAATGCAACTAACTTTATCTACATTAGTAGCGTGACTAGTTCAGCTTCACCAGTAACAAGGTACTGTACAAGAAAACGTGACATTGCTGTTTTTAATGTTACATTGTATTGCACATGCAACTCACGCTCATTTTGGCGCATGCCCAAGAGAAATGTGCATTACCTATATTGTTTTTGAGCGAATTTCAAAGTGTTTTTGTACCCTTGAAGGGCACTTCGGGAAGGGGACGCCATTTGTAGGGGCGTTCCAAAAGAAATTGAACAACTGAAACCCTTCACGAAGAGCTCTTCCACAAGTCCGTTAGCAAAGGAAATATGCAATAGTTACTTCAGGGAAGTTATTTTGATCGTTTATGGTCATGTGACCCAGGGTGACAAATCCTTGCGATTCATTGTACATCTAGATATGGCAGGAGAGTTGGAGTTAAAGGAGTAGTTCACTTTCAAATGAAAATTACCCCAAGCTTTACTCGCCCTCAAGCCATCCTAGGTGTATATGACTTTCTTCTTTCTGATGAACACAATCTGAGATATATTAATAAATATCCTGACGCATCCGAGCTTTATAATGGCAGTGAATAGGGCCAACGACTATAAGCTGAAGAAAGTGTCTCCATCCACATCCATCCATCATAAACATACTCCACACGGCTCCGGGTGGTTAATGAATTAAGGCCTGTTCCATTTTTTCATAATGTGAATATGGAAGGCGGTCTGGCGCAAGATAGATGTTTTACTTCATAACTTGTTAAATATGGATATTTTTTTTTACACAAACGCATCGCTTTGTTTCAGAAGGCCTTTATTAACCCCCCGGAGCCATAGAATATATTTAGAATATATATAGAATATATTTATGATGGATGAATGTGGATTGAGGCACTTTCTTCAGCTCATACTCATTGATCCTGCTCTCTGTATAAACAGAATACTTCAAGTTTGTTTGTTTTGTTGTGATATATTACACATTTTCGTCATGCATTTCATATTAAGTTTAAAACATAAGTGTTTAATGCTTTATGTGTTTAATGCTTAACTTTTTAAAGTTAAGAGCAGATTGGGAACACACACACAAAGCATATTTTAAAAACTAAATTATAAATGTACATTTATTTGTATCATCTTAACAGCGGCAACAAGATATTCCTGTTGTCGCTGCCTAGTTTTGTCATGATAACATTTCATAAAACTAATGAGGAAATTGTGTCAAATTTTATTGTTCCCTTCGCCAAGTGTGTTCCAAACAGCTTCAAGCCTAGCACCCTCCAAAGTCCCCCCTTCAAGGGCTCTGCCCTTTGGAGTGAGTAGGGGATATAGGGATGCTCACTTCCAATTGGTATTTGCCCTTTATTGCGATGCGGCTGTTGCTTTCAGTGAGAAATCTTTGGCATCAATACAATAAAGCGAAAAGCATTGGAATTTTATCATCATTAAATAATTATATAAATTATATATTATACGTGCCCCTTGAACACAAAACCAGTCATAAGTCGCATGGGTATATTTGTAGCAACAGCCAACAATGCATTGTATGGGTCAAAATTATCGATTTTTTTTAATGCCAAAAATCATTAGGATATTAAGTAAAGATCATGTGCCATGAAGATATTTTGTAAATTTCTACAGTAAAATATAAAAAATTTATTTTTGTCAGTGGATATGCATTGCTAAGGACTTCATTTGGACAACTTTAAAGCCGATTTTCTCAATACTTTGATTTTTTTTTTTTTTTCACCCTCAGATTCCACATTTTTAAATAGTTGTATCTCGGCCAAATATTGTCCTATCTCAGCCAAATATTGACCCTTATGACTGGTTTTGTGGTCCAGGGTCACATATTATCATGACATATTTGTCGGGGTATGATTTTCAATTTAAAGGGTTAATTCACCCAAAAATGCTGTCATTAATTACCCACCCTCATTTCATTCCACACCTGTAAGACCTTTGTTCATCTTTGGAACACAAATTAAGATATTTTTCATAAAATCCGATGGCTCAGTGAGACCTGCATTGACAGCAAGACAATAACCACTTTCAATGCCTAGAAAGCTACTAAAGACGTATTCAGCAGTTTGAAACGTGATCCGAACCACTGATTCATAACAAAAAATTCGTAAAGCTTCGAAGCTTCATGAAGCAGTGTTTTGAAATCGCCCATCACTAGATATTGTTAAATAAAGTCATTATTTTGTTTTTTTGGCGCACAAAAAGTATTCTCGTCACTTCATAACAGTAAGGTTGAACCACTGTAGTCACATGAACTGTTTTAAATATGTCTTTAGTAGCTTTCTGGGCATTGAAAGTTAGTTATCTTGCTGGCAATGCAGGCCTCACTGAGCCATCGGATGTTATCAATCTTAATTTGTGTTTCGAAGATGAGCGAAGGTCTTACGGATGTGGAACAACATGAGGGTGAGTAATTAATGACAGAATTTTCATTTTTGGGTGAACTTGCTGCACTGAAAATATTCAGTTGTTTCAATTAAATTATGTCAGCTGAACACTGGCACTTCTGTTTTGAACCAACTGAAAATTTTCAGTGAAACTATCAACATATAGTTTTGAGTTTTGACCTCCAAAATCTTTTTACTGTGTATGTACATATTTTGGAGAATTTAACCTGGCTTCTTCCCCCTTTCACACATTCGAAAACTGTCACCTCAAGAATTATACAAGCTTTAATGTCAAATGCTACTGACTTTAATTGACTTTTGCGTCTCTTGTGACCTTCATGCTCATATTCATATTCTCATTTGATTGAGATTTACAGAGCAGAAAGGTTTTTAGAGATTAAAACCTTTCACCCAAAAATACAATTTCTATCATTGTTTACTCACCCTCGTCCCAAACCCATAAGACTTTTGTTCATTTTCAAAACAGAAAGAAATTTATTTTAATTAAACTTGAGATATTTTTTTGTCCTTCCATTGAAAGTCTATTCCAAAACTTTTATGAATGTTTTGAAGCATCAAAGGTTGAGTGTAATGAACTTTCAATAGTGGGACAGAAATCTCTCAGGTTTTATTAAATCTTGACAAATTTTCATAAAATATTATAAATCTGTGTTTTCTAGTTTTAATTGTATTCAGTGTTAATTAATCTGTGTTTACAACTCTCTATAAATATCTGAATAAAGGCAACATTTTTAAAATAGATACCGTTTCAAAGATGTTGTAAAGATTGAAAATCATAAATGTAGTCGTTTGTTTTGAAGCCGAACATCTAAAGCTATTCACTAATGTAGTCAAACATCTAGAAAAGACGAATTAACACAACTCCAACATCCTGAAACACCCCAATTGGAATTAGACTTGATCTTGGCTGCTTCCATTGAGTGGTCATTTATCCAGCACACAAAAGCCAGCCTGGACAATGGCTCCAAAAGCCCACCGCTGCGCCAAGACCACGAGACACACACGCTCAGAAACACACACTCACTCCAAGGCGTCACTTGAGCCTGAAACACTTCTCTTGAAGAAAGAAGAGAAGACCTTTGGAAGAGAAAGGCCTTAATTAATATTAAGAAGGGTAAGTGGGCCACTCAGCTGACGAACTGCGGAGTCTGATCGCCGTATTGAGAATAATCGGTGTAGCTTTCATAAAGACGTACTGTACCATGGAAAACTACTTTAAATCGGTGTATCAAATACCCTCTGTGTCCTTCCCATTTGAGGAGGCTCAAGGTCTTAGGCTATAGAACAAGGGTAAACAAAGCGATGTTAACGTCAGGCTACTTGAGATGGTGAGAATTAATTGAGCATTAATGAAATGCCTTATACAAACAGTCTCCCAAGCATACAAAGAGAGTTAACCTATCCATAAAAGAGGTAAAGGGTGACTGGCGTGCGTCTGAGGGTGTGGTCTGAAGTTAGTGTTGTTGGCTGTAATAATTTAAGCCTGCAGGATTAGGTATGAATGGCAGACGGCGGCGTACCTCAAGTACGACTTTAATCTTCAACACACACACACACACAAGTCAGTCCAACTATTACACCTGCAATTAGTTTGCCCTCAGCCATCGTTAGGGGTAATTTTAGGCCATTGTGTGGAAGAATACTGTCAGTGCGGAGAGAGATAGGGGCATATTCATGTCATTCCGGAGAGAGAGTGTGCGCTATCAACTGGATACATTTCCAAAGAAACTGTGAGTAGTGTTTGCCCGTGCAAAACTGATGCTAGGGTGTTCTGAGTTGTTCACAGCATGTTGCAGTGAGGTTTCAAGCTTGTTCTTGGTACACTGGGGAAAAAATGTAGAAACAATTTTCACTTAGAAATTGCTAATACATTTCACAATTACAAAGAAACAGCAAGTACAATGAATTAAACGAAGTGTTTTCAATGTATACAATTAAAAGTATACAATGCATGGGAGCTGGACATCAAAAAACAGGCAGAAGGAAAATGGAAATGTGAAGGTGGCGGAAATTGTTACGAATACCATAGACAGCCAGGAAAACAAATCGAGCTGGATTGTATCCAGTTTTGTATTTGGATTGTAAAATCAGGTATGTCATTAGCAGTTAAAGTCATTGGGACTACGACTTACTATGGCCACATCATGCATGCAAATTCACTTAAAAAGTCAGTAATGTTGGGAATGGTCAGTGGAAACAGGAGGGGCCAGCAAAGAACTTTGATACAATCAAAGTGGATACCAAATATGAACATTAAAGGGATAGTTCACCCAAAAATGAAAATTATTCCATGATTTACTCACCCTCAAGCCATCCTAGGTGTATATGACTATCTTCCTTAAGACAAACACAATCGGAGATATATATAAAAATATCTTTAGTCCTCCAAGGACACAAATGGTTTTGAGTGGGGGCCCAAATTCTGAAGACAAAAAAAATGCATCCCTCCATAAAAAAATGAATCCATACGACTCCAGGGGGTTAATAAAGGCCTTCTGGAGCGAATCAATGCGTTTGTGTAAGACAAGTATCTATCTAGACAAGTAGTTATTTGAAACTTTACAAAGTAAAATAATGAGCTTCTGGTGCGACAGCCATACAGATTCGACATAGTGCTTCATGGCGTATTGCCGAACGTCATGGCATCGTGTACTACTTCACGGAAGTTAACGCTTTTTGGACATACATCAAATGCTTTTGGCTGTCGCGCCGGAAGCTCGTTATTTTATTTTATAAAGTTTTAAATAATGATACTTGTCTTACACAAATGTATTGATTCGCTCCAGAAGGACTGAACTTGGGGTTTACTGTTATTATACTGTCTTACACAAATACACAGGTGAGTAAATCATTGGATAATTTTTATTTTTGGGTGAACTATCCCTTTAAGCAGCTGCTTGACACAAATTAATGAATGGATAGAATGAATTACACATTTTAGGTTCTTGTTCAAATCCCTATCCCAAAGTATGAGCATTTAGGATAAGTAACAAAAACCTAATTTCAATTGCTTGCAGAGCACCGAAAGAGCAAACAAGTGAGATTTTTTTTTTTGTATAAAGTTGTGTCTCTTCATAAAAACTTTGGTTTTGTCCACAGTGGCTTGATTGAGTGGTCTGAACAAAACATTCAGAACCACTGAGAAACTCTAAAAAGAGCCTGGTGTCAAAGAGAGAATTCATACAGGTCTAAGTATGAGCTCCATTTCCACACACACACACACACAGGTCTGAAGCCAAGACAGCGCGTCTCTTTTTCATTAGGGCCATTGTGCTGGATGAGACAGATGGAGTGAGAGAGAGAGAGAGAGAGAGAGAGAGAGAGACGGTGCCTGAGGTACAGATTTAGATGTCCTTCATTGTGCTTACACGAGTATTGTCTTGTCAGACGCGTTTAGGGGTGCTCTGCATTGCTTAACACAAGGCAGAACACAAGTGAAAGACAGAGACAGACAAAAAGAACAGGTTATGTTCTTCTGCATGATGTTTTTTTTTATTTTTTTATCACTGTATCACTGTATCATCGCCATTATCACTGTACCTTGTATTAATAACATATTTAAATAAATATTTTACGTTTCTTATCTAAAATGAGACTGGCTGCAGCAGCAGATACTGGCAAGGTGCCACTAACCTGTCTGCCCAGACAACGTCCAATCCTGAAGAACAACACAGGAGCAGGATCACGGATACAGGATCCCTCACTCACTCTCTCTCACCTCTGCCTCTGCCTCTCTCTCTCTTTCTTTGTTTTTCTCTCACTCCTACACCTCCACACAACAATTATACAAGCAAACACCAGCAATCCATATGTACGCACACTGACGTAACAACTGGAGGCCGAGGTTTCAGGCAGAATGATTGATTTTGCATATGAACAAATACATAAGTTCAATAGACATTAGCTGTGCTGTATTGGCATATGCAAAATCAATCTGGTTGTTTTTCTACAATTTCCCATAATCACAAGTTAAATCTTGGTCATATAGTGAGTGTCACAGGATAACATTATGCCTATGAGTGTATGTGTGTTCAGTCACAAAACAAATATTGTAACAAATTGTGTTGAACCCTTCTATGAAGACATGTGTTTTGTGTGTTTTACTCGTGTGATCACTGAAATCTTATATATCAAAGATAGATAGATAGATAGATAGATAGATAGATAGTCAGTAAGTCACACCTTATTCTGGTTAATAATATTAATAATAATAATGTCATTAACTAATATGAACTGTGTGTAACTTGGGTCATATATGCCACATTGAGAATGCAGACGGACACTTTGTGCAGATTTCCTGAGGTAAAGTTACAGAAAGGTGACATCAGTTGTATCTAGTGTTGTGAGATATGATCTCTAATTTATTTATCAAATTTAATTCTAGGCTGTGTGTCTGTGTATGACCATAGGCACTGCATGTATCAGCAACGAAAGGCCTGTCTATCAAAAAAAAAAAAAAAACACTGATCGCATCAATAATTTGGCCTGTTTAGCCCTCAGCATGTCCAAGAGCATTTGTGTGTGTCTACCTCTATAGCAATGCTGTCAAGTTTTATGAGATATTGCAGCAGAAAAATCCCTTCTCTTACAGATATGTACACAGACGCAATCACAAACATATCTGTTGTAAGAATCGTGTTTTTCGCTACCTCAGTGGCAATTGCCTGCTAAAACATGATCCTATAACCACCATTAAATGTCCAATAACCAATTTGGAACGCTCTACACATATAGCAATCCTGCACGCCACACAAACAGTACTCAGGAACTGTAAGTCACGGGAGACTTGACTGATGTTAGCATGATGCTAAGCTAACAGCAAGTAAACAAACATACAAAGCACACACAAAAATACCTTGTAGTAGTTAGAGTAGTTTTAGTTACATATGACTATTGTAATTGAATGAAATAATAAATAACAATAAAATATTTACTTTTAAACTATTCTCTCACCTCGTCCACCATCTTGGCTTTGAATTGACTGCAATGCATTCCTGAATTGACTTCTCTGGGAAGGGTGCATGTGATACTGCCTTTGAATTTGTCGCAATTAAAAATAAAGCTTGGTATGGGAAAAAACGGCTCTGTTTTGAAAACAGATGAACTGTCTCTTGAAATATTTAGCTAGCAGCATCAATACTTTTAGTTAGCACTGCAAACAACAAAACTTGACTGTTCAAAAGGCCGGAAACAATGACATCGTTTTGCAATTGCGACACTGATTATGGCATTTATAGGGAAATTAGGTGTGTCAAGTGGATGAGACATACCACAGTTTTGCAGTTTGGTCATGTGACTTTCGACATAAAGCCTGTTATAATTTAGCTGAAAAGTCTACTATATTAGTACATTTCATTTACTAATATAGTAGACACTTCAGGTTCCCACCATTAGGGCAAGTTGTCTCAAAAGGTCACTTTTTTTCTGGGTAACAGTGGCTAAAAAATAAATCCTGAGAAATACCCTGACAAAAGGATAAAAAGTATATTAATTAGCCTCTGTATGGTCTATATAGCCATGATTAAAAGCCATACTGAAGCTGAAAGAGAGACAGAGAGCAGTAGAAAGAGAAACAGAAGCCTGACTGGTTTTAGCTGATGTAAACTTCCGTGTTGAGTGAGACGAGAGGGAGAAAATTCCCTGGAATTCCACCACACTGCTTCCTCCTTCTAAACGTCACCTGAGCTCCCTGTTCCCGAAAGTAAACAAAACTCACACACACGCACACACAGGGGAAAGTGGGGGTGGACAGAGGTGCACAGGAAAGAAAGGGGCAAGGAGGAGAAGAATAACAAGCATGGTGACATACGGTCACAGCCGAGTGTGACACTTTTATGATTAAAAGGAACTGTTCAACCAAAACTAAAAAATTCAGTTATTATTTACTTTGTTGTTCAGAACCAGTATGACAAAACATCTAACAGAATGTCCAAGATACTGTTTTTCAGACAATAAAAGTGGAGCTGTGTCGTCATCACCATCCATCATAGTATGGAAAAGTTTGTATGAAAGAAAAATAAAAACACACATTAATATCATGTTCTCCTTCCACACATATTTTGGACTCATGGATACCCATTATGTCTATTGCGATAAGTATTTAAGATATAAAATGATAGAACTTTATTTTACTGTTCTGTTCTACATGTATGTACTATGTGCTTACAATAACAAGTAGGTACTAACCCTGAATATAACCCTAAATCTAACCTTAACCCATCTTAAATTCAAGTAGTTACCTTATATTATACTTTCTTGTGTAAGTACACATACTATAAAATTAATTTTGCTTAAGATAACAGCTGAATTTAGGGTTGTGTCTATGATATAGCATTTGGGTTTGGCTATGTGTAATTATTATGTATATTTGTATGTTACATATATGCCTGATTATATACCTTTTCTGAAGGTGCCATAATCTACACTTTAGAATTATTTCTTTTTTTCTATTTATATTTGGTAACACTATTTTCCAGTGTCCTCATTACACGTCACATGTAGTTACAATAGTAATTACTATAGATTGTGCATAATTACATGTAACTAACCATAAAGCACACCCTAATCCTTACCTTATAGTAAGTACATTTAGTTAATTATTATTACTCAAAACTTAAATGTATAATTACACCAACACGGACACCCTTAAAAAGTCTACTTATGAATCAAACATTCAAAATGTAATTTTACATAACAATTGTCCACTTCCCTGATCCTTAGAATTTTATTCTACTGTACCTTTAAGGGTAAGCTTACATGACAACAACTTACTAAAATGAAAACATTTTTCCTTCGCATTTTTCATGTACAGACGACAATGTTGTCAATCCCCATTCACACGGATCTAAGAAAACGACTAAAAATGCTGTATTATTCATACTAGGCCAGTAGTTGGCGATGTCACTTTGTAAAGAAAGGCTACATGCCTATCACTGTTTTCACAAATTCACGTTTTTTCAGATTAAATGGAGATGACAACGATATCGTTTTCAATAACTTGCACTTTGAAACCGGTTATCAAAGGCTTGTGTTTTCAGGCCCTTAAAATTCTGTTGTCATGTAAATGAACAGCCAAAATGCATAAAAAGTTTTAGTTAAAAAAACGTGTTGTGTAAACAGCCCTTCAGACTGCTATATAAACTACTAACCTTCTCGCTTGTAAAATAAGTAATAATGTTGTTGTAATAATGTAATAATCTGTTGAATACGAATAGGCACCATTAAAGGAGACCTATTATGCCCCTTTTTTACAAGAAGTAATATAAGTCCCATGGTATCCCCAGAAAAAGTACTATTTTACAAGGTTGCTAAATTGTACGAATTCGTACGACCCCATTTGTACAAATTCATACGATTTGTCTAAACCCCATGATGGGTAGGTTTAGGGGCGGGGTTAGGGGTAGGTAATTTGTACTAATTCATACGAATTTGGCAACTTAAATACGTACGATTTAGCAAAAAACGTACAAATTCATCCGAGTGAGGTCGTACGAATTCATATAAAATATGTACGAATTGCCGCGAGATTGGGTTGGTATATTAGATCTGTGTATTAAAGTGAAAGCAGCATAATATACAGTACCTACTGCTATATATGCTGTTAATATAAGTCAAACAACAAAAGAAAAACAGAAAATAACTCACTGCTCTTGATTAAATAACATTAGTAGCTTTAATAGGAATACATTTCTTACTTGAATGCTGCTGTTAAATGGTCTGGCAAGGAGATAAACATGGCGGACTGTGTACAGCTCACTGAGGGCGGGGTCTATGCTAATAGGGCAGAGACCGTCAGCAGTCATGTGAAATCACATTGCTAGAATCTGCAAACAGCTTGTTCTGAGACACTGCTTATGATTTATGGGGATTTAAAAAAAAAAAAGAGGAGTGGGTGGGTTTTTACCTTTATAGAGTGGGTTGTGTACACACACTGCTGACACATTTATGTTCAAACACCATGTAAAAGTGAATTTTGCATAATAGGTCCCCTTTAACGTTCATTAAATAATTAAAAAAAAAAAAGTAAAATCTCTATTGTTGAGTATGACATGTATAAGATCAAGTCTGGAAATGTCTTTTGCCTTCAAAAAGACGTCAGAATCTTTAATGGTGCTATATACACGTGCCACCACTGGCCATGCACACGTAAGCCTCTCGGCCTGCAATTCGAACCGCGGTCAATCACCCGGACACCGCCACTCACCTTTCCACCTGTCTCCATGGCAACAGGGCAGCGTGCACGAGAGCTGTGGTCAGAGGACTGCGTGTGTGGGGTAAATTGAGGAGTGTATGTGAGCACTAATCTGCCATGGGGTCACATGCAGGGGAGCATTTTGTAACCTTAAGTGAACGTTTTGTAATAGTTAGAAAGTATTTTGTTTTGTATCGGTTACAGCAATCCTAAAGACCCCGTTCTAGTTGGGACGATTAGAGAGCTGTTGCAGGGGGGGGGGGATTGTCAGGAACTTCAGGAACGCTGAGAGCAGGTGGCCTATCACGAAATGAATACACACACACACACACAATCTTACCTTTCATTCCAAAATGCTCCCTTATATGTAGGGCAGTCACATTGTGAACCTTTCTAGCTAACAGAGGACAATTGTGGTGTATGTGTGTGTGTTTTGAGGGGCAAAAACAGGTATGATGGGAATGAGACATCAGGTTGAGATATTTTGAGGGGGTCTAGCTGTGAGCTATTAGCCCAAGGCTGTATCTCTACGCTTTTTGCTTTGACATCGTTGCACCTGGACTAAATCTAAAGAGATCTACAAATTCTTCAGTCACAGACTTACAGATATACATTAGCAATTTATATATTATATTAGTCACACTTAAATATGAATGAGGGTCAATGACTGAGAAAAGTTTCCTTGATTAAAAAAAGGGGGGGAAATTGCTTGAAAATCTAGTTTAAAACAAGTTCTTAGAATTATTGTTCATGATGGTTTTGAAAATCCTTTTATACTATTATCACAAGCAAATTTCAATTTATATTCTTAACACTTTGATTATATCAATTATTTTAAGTACTTTATTTTTTAATCTTAAATAAATTATTTTATTTTTTTATTATAAAAATCATCAATTATCAAATAATCAATAATAGCATTTAAGTTTAGGAGAGTCACAACATATTTTACAAAGTGATCTAACCATGACTTTTGATAAAAAGGTCAAATTATCTGATAACTAAAGAAACATTTTGACCATGATACAGTCATGATGGTTTGTAAGTTGTCCTCTCTATTAAACATATGTATTTTTTTCTGTTTCTGCATATTGGATATGCTACATGACTTTAATTTTGCAGGCAGAAGTGGCAAAAAAATATTATTAATGACATTACACCAAGCGATTTATTAAATGTATTTTCTTCATTATGATATCACACTGTAAAAATGTATTTTCATGATTTGTTATCACTGTAACATTTTTTCTTTTGTCAGCTTAAATAATTAATGTGGTTCAGATAACATAATATTTTGAGTTTCTGTTGATTAAACCAATCACCTTCAATGTATTAACTCAAAATTTTAATTTCAATGAACTCAAAATTTTAAGGCAACCAGATAACTTACTTTTTTTTAAGTTAAACCAAGAATTCTTTTTTACAGTGCAGTAATAATTTTTCATTTTATGCCCACCAAAATGTTTTAAATAAATTTCAATTCAATCATTTTAATTTAAGATGTTTATTCAAGTCATTGTATATGTGAATGTGCTTTTGAAAAAAAAAAAAAAAAGCATAGATTTATACCATTGGCATGAATGTATTAGACAAAAAGATATCAAACTAAGCGGCATCTGCAAATAAATGATCCTTTGGTCTGATATTTAATCTAATGCAATGACAAGACATGTTAAAGTGTAGCCTAAGTGTCCAAATACTTTCAGGTCTATTGTAAACCCACTCTCCTATTCACTTGGTGAAAAAAAAAAAAATCTTCAAATTCAAATCTTACCTGCAAAAGCGAGAAACCACTCATGCGAGAACACACACACACACTCACACACAATCACAAAAGCCTATTGTTGAACTCTCAAAACTGCAACAACTGACTCACCAAAAGCACCCAAGGGATGTACCCTTCACAGCTCAAACAATTCAGAACCCGTGCATCCACTTCAAACAGTCAAACATAAATATATATATATATACATAAACACACTGTTTTTATGAAAATATACAATGTGAGTGGAATGCATGTCGTGTACAATAACCACACACACTCAGTAACTCTTATTTGTATTGACCTGTGAGTGTCTAAGAGCTCTGGGAATAGTTGTAGACAACAGTTCTAGAATTACGACAATTGAAGCTACTTATTCTTCCCCAATGTGAGCTTGAAAGGAGGCCTCTTTAAATTATCGGCTCAAACTCACACACACACACACACACACACACACACACAGTTGTAGAGAGCCTAATTAAATCACATTGATTTTGAAGTGCATTACAGTTCCCTAGAGCGGTTTAAAACCACACTTCCAGAACAGTTACAAAATCTACCTCATAGATCACCGTCAAAACAAACAAACTGACTTGACTTGAAAATCAAACAGTTTTTAAAAGCCATACAGTGGATTTCATGTGGAATAAAACTACTTTTTTCACATTTTTACCATGAAACCATGAAAGCTATTTTTAAAACTCGCCAATATGATGCTAGGGTGTTGTAGGTGGTTGCTAAGGTGTTTCTATGCAACTCCATGATTGTTCTGTGGTTGACAGTGTGCTAAGTGGTTTCAAGAGTTTTCTAGGTGGGTCCTTACTTAGGTTTCTAATTTAAATGTGAGTCTATGGGATTACACTACACAAGACCAATGCTGCAGACTGAGGAAAATATCATTGATTTCTCTCCATATACCCAAATCAGTCAACATGGAGAATCACAACAAAACATGTCCCAGTTGTCATGCTACTACAGTAGTGTGCATAACACTGTTAGCTCAGCAAACAACAGACAAACGTAAAATACTGTATCCAGTACAGGTTACAATTACAGTAAATAACAACAACAACAACAAACATTAAAAATCATCTGAAAAAACTGACAATATTGTACAGAAAATACTACAGTAAACATACTATACATACCATACATACATACTATACATACCATACCTGATTGGTGTGTCTACAATTTAGCAATCATGTGTTTGTGCACCTGATGGCTGTGTTTAACAGATTGGCTCATAGGTGTGGTAATTTGACAGTCAGTGCTTTGGAATTGCAAGGAAGTGACATCATGATATACGTCTGTGTCTGATGTATACAAGTGTGTTTAGTGTTTTGCAAATCACTGTGTGTAATGTTTTGCAAATAGTGTGAAGCTGACAATGTGCTTACAGTTGTGCAAATCTAGCCTTGTGTTTTGCTCCTTGAGTGTAAGGTTTTGCTAATTGTGTGAAAAGTTTAATTTTAGTGTGTAAGCAATCGTAAAAAACTGTAAGCACTGTTGAGCGGATTCGTAAACACCTCTGATTTGCCATTGTGTTCACGCACTCATCAGATATGTCTGTGATTGGCTACAATGATCAATGCACAGGAGTGTTTAAAACAATTTGAAAGCGGAAGTGTTTGAAAGCAGGCATCTATAGACTCCTGCTTTCAAACGCTCCCGTGTGTATCCGTCTAAGCGCTCGGCGAAGAACGCCACTGATGTCTATTTACAACATGTTTTTGAAACGTTGATCATTGTAGCCAATCATAGACATATTTGATGAGCGCATAAACACAATGGCCAATCAGAGGTGTTTATGAATCCGCTCAACAGCGCTCAAAGCATCTAATTTTTCAAATTTCAGTACCGACTTGGTATCGTGGTCTGTACTTTTAACAACACTATAAAGGTCAAATCTGAAGCTTTGCAGTAAATTCCTGTGTTTAGTGTGTACGTGTGTTTGTGTCTGTTTAAAGTTGCAACTTGGGTCCAATGTGATTTCAGCCAAGATTGTGCGAGATACACTCTCACACTACAAACTCTGAAAACACACAGACACAAAAACTTGAGAAATCCATATTCACACTCACACCCCACAGCTGAGAAGATTCATAAACAGCCCTAAAAGCATGAACACACATTTAAGAAAAAAAATACTTGTTAGGTTCCATCTATAAAACCTGAAGAGACAAACTTTCATGGTATGAGAAAAAAAAAAAAAAAAACAGTGAATAGGAGAAGAGGAAGTGTGTGTGTGTGTGTGTGTGTGTGTGTGTGCATGTGTGTGTGTGTGTGTGTGTGTGTGTGTGTGTTTGTGTGTGTGTGCATGTGTGTGTGTGTGTGTGTTTCTTAAGAACATGGCTGCAAGGCAGCATGGTTCGGGTGACAGAGAGTTCAGAAATGCAGCGTTGCATTTTTCAACATTTACCTCAGGATTTTCTACTGTGTGCACACGTTACAGTGGACAGTGTTACGTGCCATGTGCGTTTAGTAGAATGTACAATCCACTAAGTGTGAGAGCTCCATTAATGACAGGAGAAGAGACAAAATGATGCACTGCAGTTAAGACATGTAGAAATCTAGGAGAAACGCATTACACTTTCTCTCTCTTTTAACATCTGAGCCTTCCAACTTTATTTATCTAACTTCTGCAGGAATGTGGGACTTTTCGTTGTTTTGTTTCTCCAGCCAACAATTACAGGAACAATTTCATCAGTGAGGAATTTTTATAAATTACTTGAAGAGGAAAAATCAAAACAAGAAAGAAAGAAAGAAAGAAAGAAAGAAAGAAAGAAAGTAGCTTAGTGAAGTAGCAGCACTATTAAAGTACCAACACTGTTAAATTAACTTTTTTCCTCAGGATAGGTTTTTTTACAACAATTAGTGTATAGCTTAATACAACGCTTGATCTTGATCTCTATTTTTATGTCGCATTGCATCACACAGCCTTACGAGTTATCAGGCATAACATCACACAAACATGCTCTCTTAAAATGTCTTCTTTAGTAGCACTATGATGTCTGATTCATTTTAGCCAATCAGTTAGTTTAAACAGTTTATTTAGTGAATCAGTTCGTTTAGACAGTTCATCAAAAATGAAAACATGATTGGTCAGCTGTTTTTAGTCACCATCTACACATGTTTTTATTTTTTATTATTATCTAATAATTCCAACATTCCATATTTATGCTGCCTTCAGAAATGTCCTACTTCCTCTGAAGTTATGATTACGAGTTTGTAGCATTTAAGTGCTTTGTTGTCGGAAAGAACAGGAATCATGGAGGACGCTGGGTTATTAGGCAAATCTTATTAAAGGCAAAATTATATTTAGCATCCCATATAAACATTCCCCATGCTATCTAGATAGTCAGCTTGCTGACAATTCTGGAATTTCAGTCAAATACATGCTATTTTCACTGTGTATAAAACATATGATATGCTTCAAATGGTTATTCATATATGTAAATATGCTTTAATGACAAGACAAAAAAACTAAGCATACCAGTCACAGCAGCAATCATTCTCCCCTCCGTTATGTTTAAAGATTATGGCACGCCCAACTTGGAACTTGGGTATCAAAATGATCTCAGAGTTTCTCAGTAGTAAATATGACTTGAAAGGGCTTATTGTCTCCTAAACAGCATCAATGTAGTTAGCTACTTAGCTAGCAATGTAGCTAACTAAGTGTAGCTTTTCTAACTTGGCTACAAACAATTATGAGTAAATTATGACAAGCTACAGTTTCCCAAGCACTGGAACGAGAAAGAAAGAAAGAAAGAAAGAAAGAAAAAAGAAAGAAAGAAAGAAAGAAAGAAAAAAGAAAGAAAGAAAGTTAGCTAGTTAAACAGACATGGTGAGTGAGTTCATATTACCCTGCAGCAGTTCTCCGTATCACTCCAACATGCTACAACAAGTCTGACCCAATCCTGGCCTCAAGATCACCTCTCTTTCTCTTAAACTCTCGCTCTCTACCTCTCTACCTAAGTTAAATTTTTTGTGGCCAGATTCTAATTCAGCACATATCCTTCACAGACAAGGTAATCACAGAATGCATTGCGGAGAGCTCAGTAAAAGAAATTCATCCAAGACAATGAACAAGGCAAAATAAATAATGATTACATTGACATTTAGTCTATATGACATTTTATTATCAAAAAGAATGAATAAAAACACGTAGTTAGCTTAGCAACACTCTAATGTCATTCCTTTTTCAGTCACTGTTAGGATATTGTATCAGTTAAGATATTAGAAGGCAGCTACAGGTAAGTGGCTAATCTTTGAAACATAGCTAGCAATCTTTGTTTACATCTAAACTTTTGTGTAAATTCTCAAAGTTCCAGGGAAATAAAGGAAAATTAGGGTGAGACAGGACATTTTGAGGTTACAGTGATTATTAGAGATGCTAACTTGTGTGGAGATTTACTACTGCAGTATAGCTAAGTCAGCTAGCATGATGGACACATCTCTGCTCCCTTCTACTGTAACAAGCTGTAATTGCAAAGACAGCTATGACAATGGCTGCTAGTTATGAGGGAAAGAGTGTATGTATGTGTGTGAGTCACTGAAGGGAAACAAGTACAATAAAGACTTGTAACCCCAAGCTGATTTGAGCAGAACCTCAGAACAAAAAAAATGTGTCCTCTTTCTCTCCCGCCCTCAGCTTTAACACTCAGCTAGTCAGCGCTAAGTCTCTCGGAAAGCTCATTGTTTTAGGTAAAACATTCCCCATCCCCCGCTCCAAAAACACCCCACCTCCACCTCTGCCCCTCAACCTGTTTATCCAGTACACACATACGCAAACAGTGTTCGACCGTTAGCGTCAACCACCTGCCTTTTCCTGCTCTGCGGCCCTGCAGTAGACCGAGAAAGACCGAAAAAGAAAGGTAGAGAACAAGAAAGAGATACAGAATGTAAGAAACAGAGCGTTAAAACAAACATGCCAGCAATGTGCCTTCTGAGTGCTGACAGCATTGCATTCCGCATTTCAGCTACCCTCGCCTACTCAACCTCGTCTGTAAAGGGGAAACGGACGGCCAAAAAATCAACTTCGCAGTCTATGTAGCAAGACTTTGTTGCTTCTCAATTTGCATAGTTCTAGGTACTTACAGACTTTGCTGTTGATTGCAAAATATGTGTAGTAGTTAAGGCAGTATGCCAGTATTGTTGCATGATACTGTCATACAATGGTGTCTAGATGCCACAGACGTCTTTCTTGTATCCCTTTTCCCAAAATAGTGCACTAAAATGGATGTCAGCCATTTTGTAGTGTTGTCCAAATTCTGAAAACTTAATTCCCTATATATATATACATATATATATTTTACATCATTTTCTAGACCTAATGCACTTTGGTTTACACTGTAAAACCAATGCAAATTCATTGACACAATATTGCAACAATCAAAAGAGCTTCCTTTATTCTTACAATCGTTATTATGTGCTGGTAGTCTTAAACGTTTTTATTAAATATTAAAAATCAGTGGTGAACTACATTTATGAATTAAATATTTTGTCAAAATGAAGCAACTATTAAAACTCCTTGCAGTTGCACCATAAAGAGTTATGACTCCCTCTGGTATGATCTGTTCCAAAAGTTACCTCCATTAAGGTTTCTTCGTTTTCCAAGATTCAGCTTAAAGAGCATTCGGATTTGCTTTCCCGAGTGCCATATGAGAAATTTAAATTGTCAGAAGAAGATTCTCACTACTTGCAATGAACGCCAAGGTTCTAAATATAAATGTTTGATATAAAATGGCTTAGAATCAGTGTCAGTCAACTTGCTGACTTAGACAGAAAACCCCGCCATGCAATCTTATTGACCAATCAGCGTGCCTGCCAATAGATACTATCAGTCAATTAGAGGAGCAATCCATATGCTACCCTTCTAAATGGCACTGCCTGACTCTCCATCTTTAATAAGAGGCAGACCGAAAGTGGAGAAAAGTTCCAGAGCTTGGGATAATTCAATTTCTGTCCACATTCATTGGAGCCACGTTGAGTTATCAGTATATCAAAGTGGACAGGAGGCAAGTGCTGTCAGTACTAAAGAATTAAGAGGAGACAAGCCAAGTACAGAAATGCACACACAACGTCATTCTGACATGTGCACTTCTCCTAAATAAAGTTGAGAATTAAGAACTGGATCCATTAAAAAAATGTATAAAATACATCAGTTCAATGATAGTCTTGATGTTTGTTTATGGTTAATGCTTCTGCAATGTCTGCTCATTCAGAAGGAACACCACTTTAAATATGACCCACCCAGTGCTATCTCACGACCAGTTCGTACATATTTTACGAGGTGGCTAATTCGTACAAATTCGTACAACCTCACTCGTACGAATTCATAGAATTTGTTCAAACCCCAGTGACGGGTAGATTTAGGGGTCATTCGTACAAATTTGTACGAATTAGCCACCTCATAAAATACGTATGAATTGCCGTGAGATCGGGTTTGACCCACCTTACACTCTTAAAAATAAAGGGTGTTTTCGCAGTGATGTCATAGAAGAACCATGTTTGGTTCTCCAAAGAACCTTTCAGTGATCAGTTCTTAAAAGAACCATTGTTTTTTCATAATGTGAAGAACATTTTAATAATCTAAAGAACCTTTTTCCACTATAAAGAACCTTTTGTGTAATGAAAAGATTTCATGGATATTGATGGTTCATCATGGAAACATCAATGCCAATAAAGAACCTTTATTTTTAAGATTGTACCCCCTACTATCTGAGCCTACTGATTCAGCTTTGGTTCTGTGGAACTTACATAACATAATAATCTCACTTTGGGTGTGCAAACTTGTCCCTGCACAGCACTGGCACTGTTATTTGCACTGTTTATTTTCTTTCTGTGCAGACCAATCAACTTTCTAGTGCTTAAGAAATTGTCTTCTGTGATACTGATTTCTTTCTTAACTCACAGATGAACTAAATCCAAAGTATGGGTTGACAGTAATACTAGGGGTACAATTCCTTTTAATAAAAGAATAGTTAATGGAATCATTAAGAAACCAGAATTAAGTGGAATCGGAACCAGAATAGCTACATTCCTTAAAATTCCTAACCCTACTCCCAAACCTCCAGGAATCAAACCATGCAGCATTTGGAATTATAGTGGTTGACCTGAGGCCTCCCTGCATTTCCATTTCCTCTCCCAGCGAGGAGTCCCTGACCGCAGCCACTTCTAATGACCTCAACTCCAGCCTCAACTCAAATGTCTGATTCACACTCCAACAACAGCCAATGGCTCATCCAACTTCCTCTAAGCACTGCCTGGAAGGCAAGCAGCCCAGCTGATGTTTTCGGACTGTGACATCAGCTTTAGCATTAGCAAACCGAATGCAGAAAGATGAATATACACTCAAAGAACCAGACAAAACACTGCAGACGCTGCACTCTTGCTCTGTCACATTCCCACTCCCTCTCTCCCATGCGGTCATATCAGGGCAGCATTACCTCAGGAAAAGTCGAGCACTACAAAAACACACACAGTCTCTGCTGAGCTCCCCGCCTACTAAACAAACACAGGCAGAGATCCCCAAGAGCCCGTGTCCCAGACAAATTCACTCCATCTTTTTCAGTGAGGAAGTGAGAGTGTAAGGGATTAAAGCAAGGGGAAGCCCTGTGTGAGTAACTTCCGTTATCAATTCTTCAAACTATCCGCAGTATGTTGAAGGCAGAACATTGGTACAAGACATCCCTAATGGGATACTATATTCCACTTAACTGCTAATTGACTAGACAAGAAATAGTGGTAGTTGCTGGTAACAGTGCATATATTTTATATTTTATATATATTAGAAGTATATGCACACATTCATATGGCACCAAATCTATTATAGAATGATCCCTAGAATTGTATAGACACTAAAACATGAAAAGACAACACAAATAACTTCTAATCCAATCCATGCATTCTCCAAACCACTTGTCCTTTGTAGGGTCGCAAGGAGGCTGGAACCTATCCCAGTGTCTTGGGCCAAAGGCAGGGATCACAGGGATAACACTCACTGTCAACATTCACACTCACATTCAAATTTAATTCACCTGTCCTGCAGAGCTCTTGGAGGAAACCCATGCCAAAATGGGGAAAACATGCAAACTCCACACAGAAAGGCCTCCTCGCACAGTCAGGACTCGACCGGAGACTTTCTTGCTGTGAGGCAACAGTGCTGTCTACTGAGCCACTGTGTTGTCCCGTCCTGTCCCACCACTTTAAACATGAAACTAACAATACTATCTACACTGTAAAAAATGAAAAGTTGAGAAAACTTGAAAGTTTAAGGCAACAAACTTTTTGTGTTTTCTCAAGTTGTTGTATTCAGTTGAGAAAACACAAAAATCTGCTGAAGTTTGTTGCCTTAAACTTTTAAGTTTTCTCATCTTTTTATTTTTTACAGTGTAGGTTTTACATTTTATAAAGAGAATCTGAGTCAAGCTTGTCCATACAAAAGTCACTGCCACATTGTGTTTCAAGTGCATATATTATGCTGGGTGTACAATTTTTTGAGTATTTTATGAATGCTGCACATCAGACTGATCCCCGATATGATCCCAGAGAGATCTTGAGTAAAAGCCATGGTACACCGTGCGACACCAACACTGTGGTCCCAATCGTCCGGCTGACAGCTGGAAGGAGCAGTCACACTTCATGGTGGCAATGCAAAATTTGTGACTCAGCAAGAAATTTTTCAGAGGTTAAGGTGTATCTGAAGACTGTTGAGTCTCTTGCGTCAGGCTACAATTCGCCTGGCCGAGAAAAGGCTCTGGCTCCAGAACGCGAACCACTCTGGAGGAAAAAGGGTAACAGTGTGAACCCCGCTTTAAGATGCATCCAATGTAGCTCAGTGGATTAAAATGGGAGTGATCTAGGTTTGTTGCAGTACAACTTGCGACAGCTGGTTGCCAGGATGTTGCAAATCATTGTTTCAGTGTTTTTAACATGTTGCTATATGGTTTCTAGATCATTGCTCAAATTTCACCCATAGATATGACTTTGGTCAATGAATTTATATGGATTTTTTGTCTATTTTATCGTCAAATCTGTTTTGTCAGATCATTTTGAAAACTAATATACACCTAACTAAAAAATGAAAATTCTGTCATTAATTACTCACCCTCATGTCGTTTCACACCCGTAAGACCTTCGTTCATCTTTGGAACACAAATTAAGATATTTTTGATCAAATTTGATGGCTCAGTGAGGCCTGCATTGACAGCAAGATAACTAACACTTTAAGATGCCCAGAAAGGTACTAAAGATATATTTAAAACAGTTAATGTGACTACAGTGGTTCAATCTTAATATTATGAAGTGACGAGAATACTTTTTGTGCTTCGAAGCTTTACAAATCTTTTGTTTCGATTCAGTGGTTTAGAACGTGTATCAAACTGCCAGTCACGTACACCTTTGAAGTTTTCGAAACACTGATGATGTAATCACGTGACTTTCATGCTCCGAACCACTGATTTGAAACAAAAGATTTGTAAAGCTTTGAAGCTTCATGAAGCAGTGTTTTGAAATCGTCCATCACTAGATATTGCTGAATAAAGTCATTATTTAGTTTTTTTTTGGCGCACAAAAAAGTATTCACATTGCTTCATAACATTAAGATTGAACCACTGTAGTCACATGAACTGTTTTAAATATGTCTTTAATACCTTTCTGGGCATTTGAAACTGTTAATTATCTTGCTGGCAATGCAGGCCTCACTGAGCTTTCGGATTTTATCAAAAATATCTTAATTTGTGTTCCGAGGATGAACGAAGGTCTTATGGGTGTGGAATGACATGAGGGTGAGTACTTAATTTCATTTTTGGGTGAACTGACCCTTAATGACAAACCATAATATTTCCATAGCACAAATGTGTGGCATGAGTTATGTTTCAAATTTTTTAATAGTTATGTTTCAGGGCAAAGAAAGTTTTAAAAACGTTAAACTAAATACAATAAGGAAATTGTGCTAAAAAAAATAGCTGAGATAGTCCCAAACACATAAATCATGGATAAGCATGATGACTTCTCACTGGTTATGTTGTAAGAAAGTATTAAAGGCATGCCATAGCAATGAATATGACTCAGGACAGACCGCCAAATGCGACACTTTAAACTCACTCATGCTTGAGACCAGTCTGTGCCAAGAATCTATCCTCCGGTGTGTGTATGTATGTATGTATGTGTTCGTAAGTGTGTGAATCTATGTGTACGTAGGTGTGTGTTTGTGTGTAGTGGCCGCCAAAGGCTAAAGCAACTAAATGAAAAATTTTAACATCAACACCTGCCTCTTTGCTCGCCTAGAGGAAAATATTATTGCTCAAAGGTAGCACTTTCATAGCTTAGGAAGCATAATGGAGCTCTTAGTTGTAGCTCAACTGTTTTTTTTTTTTTTTTGTGCTAGCAATACAAATGTCATAGGTTTGATACAGTTTTTCAAAATGGCTAAGACACTAAACAGTAAACACAAGTGGCAAAAGTTAAACACAATGCTAAGGCAGAATGGACTACTGTATTCGGACTACTGTATTTTTATAGTATGCAAGTTCTGAATATACAGACAATATTCAATACAATATGACACAGTAAACAATATATCAAAAAATGTGTCTTAGCAATTGAGAAACAAAAAAGAAAACATGCAGAGCTTGAATGTACTGCAAGTTGCTCTAAGATAATATGCAAAAACAACTTTAAGAAGGCCATTTATTCCCCTGAAAAGTGTAAACACAGTGGCACTATCAAAACATTGCTGTTTGTTTGAACAACCCAACACAGCAACACTGGCTTAACCAATGGCATTGGATTTGGGGCAGGGACTAACCAATGGGAGAAGAGGGGAGTGTTTGAAATCTGCTGAAAATCCTTCTTGCAATCCCAATTGGTGACACTATAGTAGTGCAGAAATTACATGTTTCCCCTTATAAAATGTGGAGAGTAATTTGGTTTTAATTTAATGAAAAATATTTTAAATCCATTTAGAAAATATTTGAGAAGAGAAGAGAAGAGAAGAGAAGAGAAGAGAAGAGAAGAGAAGAGAAGAGAAGAGAAGAGAAGAGAAGAGAAGAGAAGATAAGAGATGAGAAGAGAAGAGAAGCTTTTTGATTATTGTAAACTGCGTTGACAGGTTCATGCAAATAAGGTGATTTTCACTGAAAAGACAGTTTTGCCTTTGGCATCCAAAAAAGTCTGGTGTCCGTTAGGATGACTGCTCTGAAAACACAAACACATACGTCAAGCACCATTCATCCCATTTCATTGTGATAATGGTAACATTTATTGAAAATTGATGTGGAGTGTTTTGTTATCTATTATCCTGTGAAATTAAAGACTAAAGGGCTATAAATGAAAAAAGTCAGTTTATCATACCACTTTTATGATTATTTCACAAAGTGTGGGAATTTTGCAGGGGGAGGGACAGGTTAAAATTTATATATATAAAAAATTATATATATATAATTTTTTTTTTTTTTTTTTTTTTTTTTATGTAGTTAAATTGGGTTGAAAATGGACAAACCCAGCGATTGGGTTAAATGTTTGCTGAACCTTCTGGGTAGTTTTATTTAACTCAACTATTGTTTAAAAATTACTGTATTGCTTGCTTAAAATGAACCCAAAATATATTGGAATTTAACATTTATTAATGTTTAATGAATGAATATGTTTCATGAATGATAATTAAACAATAAACATTTATTAAATTGCTTATTAATAAATGTTCACCTTTTGGTTATTATTGTTGCCTCTAGTGATTATGTGTCTGATTTTCAATTTCCAACCTATTTTGGGTTCATTTTAAGCCAGCCATATAGTAATTTTTAAACAATAGTTGGGTTAAATTAAATTGCCCAGCACGTTAGGCAAACATTTAACCCAACCGCTGGGTTTGTCCATTTTCAACCCAGCTTGGGTTGTTTTTAACCCAGCATTTTTTAGAGTGTACATACATACATATATATATACTTTTTGTTAGTAGTAGAGTTAACATGTAGGGTAGGTTTTGAGCAGCTTGTATCACAGAGGTTACTGTTTCAAAGTAGATTCAATGCATTTTAAAACAGTTTTACCGCCAGACAGTCACTGTTATGTGTGTATGTTTTTGGCTACTCATCCATTCAGAAGCTTAGATTTGTTTGAAAGAGGATCTGTGTTTATGGTCACACATATGCACACACCTTTCCCTCTCTGGCCTTCAAATCACCCCTTATACTCACTAAAGATGTGTTCTTTCCCTCCCTAAAAACCCCAGAAGCCCCTTCATCTCCTTCTCTTCTGTCTCTCTACCGCTCATCATTCACTCCATCTGTCGCTGTTGTCATCTACCTGAACGCCCCCTCTTTATGCTTTACCAAGTGTGAACTGCTGAACTCTGCGTAAGTGTGTGTCTGATTACTGTAATGCTCCATTCTGTCCCTGTCTACTGATGAACTGATGAACTTTTAGCACCATGATTCATCATGGTTTCCAAAGCACAAGTTTTATCGTCCAACCACACATGTGAATAAACTAAGCGACTAATAGGACAAATAATCAAACATTTTTTTAAAAGTTCAAAAGCCACATATTTTTAATAATGAGTGTTGGAAAGCCCAATCCATATTAGTTAAATGTTCAATCAGACTAAGTAACCAGTTCAAAGGTTTAACACCTTGGTTAAAAAGGTGTTGTTTGTGTTTGCTAGATAGTTTTTAGGTGTTCAAAAGAGAACATGCTCAAAATTTTCAATGATTTTTACTTCAAAGTTTAAACTGAGACTTATACACCATCTGCAAAAAAATCAAATATCGCCTTTAAAGTTGTCCAAATGAAGTCCTTAGCAATGCATATCCACTCACAAAAATACATTTTTTATATATTTATGGTAGGAAATTTACAAAATATCTTCATGGAATATGATCTTTACTTAATATAATATACGATTTTTGGCGATAATTTTGACCCATACAATGTATTGTTGGCTATTGCTACAAATATACCCCTGTGACATGACTAGTTTTGTGGTCCAGGGTCACATATACACAAATTTAGTGGATTGGTTTGTTCTTTGGATAGTTCATTTAAACGAACCAGTTAAAATAAATGTTTCATCATCATTGTAGCATTGCCAAGTCCAGTTCATTTTATCTGAATCAGTTCGTTCAGATGGTTCATTCTAAATCGGACTTCCATATTATCATAAAATTAGCTTCTTTAGCTCAGATTTCATATATATACACTTATTGGCAAAAAATATATATATATATATATATACTCTTAAAAATAAAGGTTCCAAAAGGGGGGTTTCACAGAAATGCCATTGAAGAACCATTTTTGGTTCCCCAAAGGACAATGATTAGTTCTTAAAAGAACCATTTTTCTTAGTGTGAAGAACTTTTGAATGATCTGAAGAGCCTTTTTCCACTACAAAGAACTTTTTGTGCGATGGAAAGGTTCTTTATGGAACCATAGAGGACCTTTTTTTAAGAGTGTACCCAAAGTTTAAAAATAATAGTAATGCTTGCCTACAATCGAATACATTAACTTCTTTATCCAAAATGATTCTTTTACATATAGTATTATTGCGATTTTCCATCAGACTGTGTCTGTTCTTGTGTGTACGTGTGGCAGCCAGCAAGTAGTCTCGTTGACTGGCCACCCTGCAAACCCCCAGGCTTCCCCAGTCGAAAGAGAGATGATTATCTGTTATCTTCCATGTTTTGACGGGAGATTATGCTAAAGATTTACGATTGCTGAAAAGACAATGCTGAACACCGCATTCTCAAGTGGCAAAAGAGTGTTGAAAACAAACACACAGACCACAGATAACTGCTCACCTTAGCAACAGAGGGACAGCGTTCCCCACGTTTTAAGCACTTCACAGACACTGCTCATTACAACACAAACACAAACAGCTAAACTGCTCTCATTTTTATCAACATGAAGCATGTATTTTCACGTACGACTTGGCTTCAGCCTTATTAAAATTCTTGGCAATAGTTCATCAGGCTGGGCCAAGACGCTTCCTCAAAAGTGCCAAACGAAGAATCTGAAATTAAACTGACAAGCTTTGTAATTGAAGTCAATTGTGGTTATTGTCATATATTTATACTGTTTTCAGGCTTTAATTTTCTGTGATGACTTTTTTGCAATGATAATGATTGTTGTGATTATAGCATGTTACAAAGATATAGGCTATCATTTCATTTTTATTTCATCTAATCACCAGGCCACACAGAATCTGCACTCACAAAGTGATATATATCTATATATATATAGATATATATCACCTTCTGTAAAACAATGCATAGAAATTACAGGGGGAAACCTGACCAGACAGATGTGTAGTTGTTTATTTTTTCTTTTTTCTTTTCAACACAGGCATCTCTTTATGTGTGTGGTTAGTCTAGCTTGGGTATAGGTGTGTCTAAATGCGAATGTGGTTTCAAGCAAATAACTGTTCATGTATAACAGTAAGAATTGTAATAGGTCACAGACCAAAGACATGTGTAAAAGTTCAAGAGTATGTAGGTCTATGCGTGTGGTTAATTTAGGTAAATATGGAGTGGTTTGTTGGAGACCCACATGAATCCCATGGTGTGGTCATATAACCACTGACACACTTCATTCAGCAGTCATCTGATGCAGAATTAATAAGGACTCCCTGGCCTTTCCAGTGAATGCAACCATCATAACTCTCAGTGCTGAAATGCCTGATTAGGCCTTCATTAGCAGATCTAATCAATATTTTGTATTTACTCAGCCACCAATGCCATATCAAGTCTAATGAGAAAAATTTCCACCCTTTAAAACAATGAACAGGAAGGAAATCTGCACCGCTGACATTCAACTGCTCAGAGAACTAATTCTTAGCTAAATGAATAATTGCATTACAAGCAGACAAGTCATTTGGGGATTTTTTCTTTTTCCGTATTAGATGGCTCACACTGTCATTAACAGAAATTTTTACTATATTGTGAGTTGCTTTTTGTTACGTGTGGTGGTTGCAGAGAAGAGGCGTATCACGGATTTCCACAAAATAAGGGTATTTAATGAACGAAGGAGAAACACAGCCAGTGCACATACAAACTAACATCAAGAACAGACAAGGAGTGCTGGGAGTGAGTCCATTATAAAGGGAGTGCAGAAGATCAGTAGCAGGTGCAGGTAATCCGTGATGATGGGGAGATGACGAGGAAGTGAGTGCAGGTGTGGAAACAGGAGGATCATGGGAAATGGAGTCCAGAAACAGAGGGAACTGTGACACTTTTTAGGAAAATTGAGAAAACTTTCTGGTAAAACAAGATACAGTAATGCAAGTTTACATGTATTTTTGACAGCTGCTTTATAAAAAAAATAGTGTGAATTCAAGTTATATGTTTTCAGAATTGTTTCACAATCTTGGCAGGAATTAACAGTGAAGATGATTTCAACTTTTAACTTTTAGTAGTGTAGAAATTAGATCTTAAACCATGTAGTTGAGTTATAGTATCATTTTGAGGATAATAAATTGATATTTTAAATTATTGAGATATTTTTATACTTTTAATGAAGATTTTGAATTAGTTTTTATTTATTTATTTATTTTTATTTTTTTGGTTATTTTTCTCAAGTTTTTTATTTTTATTAGTTTATATAGGCTATATTAGTAGGCTATATAAATGTGTTTGTTTAGGTTTTAGCTCTTTTAGTACATCAAGTTAAGCTAAATAAAACTGAGAAATGTGGCAAAAAATGTTTTTAGTTTTAGTTAACTATAATAATCCAGATCTACAGGTGTTTTGCTGCCTTCATGTGCTCTGAGAATTATCATAAATATGTTTCTTAGTTAAAAAATTGCACATGAACGCCCTCCCATTTCGATCAGCTCGTAAGCACGACTTCAGAAGTGGGAATTATCAAATATAATATTCAGCACACAGCTCATGACCCTGTGATGGATGGATGGTTTGAAGACCAGTTTTCTTTTCTATGTTGATGTATTTCCAAGAGTGAAAAATAATAGATACCAAAACATGCACTTGCTACTTGCTATTGCTAATCAGAGGCAGGTGATATTAAGGGGGAGGGATGTTCTCATTCTAGATAGATTTGATTGGATAAAATTTTCCCAGAAGTTAAAGACTATGGATTTAAAACATAAAATTTGTAGTGTAAGCCTGTTAATAAGAATATATAAGCAGTGTATGTCTGCTATTTTGTTAACTTTCAGGACTCTAGTATACATGGCCTCAAAGCTATCATGATTCATGGATTTATGCTGCCTTCACATGCTCTCGGAATTATCGTAAATTATGAAGTTCCTAGGTAAAAATTGCACATGAAACCATTTCGAAACTTGAATGCGATGAGCTTGTAATCCTTACTTCAGAAGTGGGACTTATCAAATTTCCAAGAGCATGTAAGGGCAGCATAACAGCAACAAAAATGTTTGATTCATGGGGTCTTTAAGTCAGACCAGTAGTGTCAAACAAGTTTGGCAGGTCAAAAACTGGAAGTAAGCACTCATGAAAATTATGTGGTGGTCCAGAAAATGTTTTCCTGGTAGTTCATGGAGTTTCCCTTTAGGTTCTTGTTTACACATAATTGATGCCTTTTTATAGCACAATAATGAGAGGAGAGCATAAGCATTATTTGGATTATGAGATCCTGCTAAGGTGGTATAGTGTTAAAACATGTTTAAGCTTATTGTTAACCATTCCTGCTCTGTCCCTGACCGTGGTCGGATATGACAGGGGAGAATTTTCACTGCTCCAGGGCCGAAGTAGCTTTCTATTTAAGCTTCGGGGTTAACTCCCTTTCCCTTCGTTCAGCGGCTATAGTGAGTAAACAAATTACAACTTGATTTGGTCCGAAGGTATATTGTTTACTATAGTTAAACGGCGATTACCAGTACAGCTCACAGTGCTCCGGTCACGACAACACCTTCGCTCCTCCCTCCCTCTCTCCAAAACCCCCCCAAAAACTGCTATTAAAGGGCCCGCCCTGTTTTACAACACTACCCCCACTCTGGATGGCAATTATTTAACTTAATGCCACTCCAGCATATTTTTTTTTCTAATGTGCACAGTCCTCATTTGCATTAAGAGTCCACGCATGGGTTAAGGCAGTCCATCTTGTACAGTCCAAGTCATTAGTTAGTCATTTACAACACCTAGGCAACCGGAGCATAAGAACAATTTTTACAGGAAGCAGTTTCCTGTTATGAAACACATTTTTTTAAATTATTTTTTTTATATATATAAAATAACTCTTTAACTTCAATCACTGCTGGATCTAGAATGTTGCTGGATGGTCTTTTCTCTCCTGCGTTGGAAAATAGGCCAGACAGCTCCAGGTCTGCAGAATCCATGTCAATGATCGGGGGTGGCACCTCCACCGGTGCCCAGGTCCAGGCCAGCTCCATGGCCCAAGTGTTGTCCAGTGGTTCACGACTACGATAGGGTTTTAATTGATCATGATGAACTACCTTTGCTTTAGTCTTTGGCCCCTTTTGTATGTGATACACAAGATCATCCAGCTGTCCCAGGATGAAGAATGGCTCCTCATATGATGGAAGGAATTTCCTGATTTTGTTCTTGGCCCTCCGTGTGCCCTTAATGAGGTACCACACAGCATCTCCGACTTCAAACCATGTGCGGCAGCAACTCTTGTCATACTGTTTCTTTGCACATTCCACTGACTCACCGAGCAGGTCTCTAGCGACCTGATGTGCCAGTTCAAGGCGTTGTCGGAGGTGTAGGACATACTCAAGGGCAGTAGAAGCTGCGTCAGAGTGAGGGGGTAAACCGGCTACCAGGTCCACTGGTTCGCTCACCTCCCGTCCGAACATCATATAATTAGGGGTGAGGTGAGTAGCACTGTGCTTGGTTGCTCTGTAGGCCATAACTGCATAAGGAATCATAAGATCCCAATCCCAGTGGCAGCGTTCAGCTGTTGTGGCCAAGATCTGTTTTAGAGCGGAATTGAATTGTTCCACCTGGCCATCCGACTGTGGCCGAAACAGTGCGGTGCGTGTCTTTTCAATGCCAAACAGCGAGCACATTTTCTGAAACACTTCAGACTCAAAATTTCGCCCTTGGTCGCTGTGCAATACCTGTGGAGCCCCATAACGACACACCCACTCTGAAGCCTGTACATAAGACTTCCATCGTGCCGTCTCATTCAGTGGCCCCATAATGTCCAGTGCAACACGTTCCATAGGGGCTCCTACTCTGATGCTTCCCATAGGAGCTTGTGGTGTCTTACGGGGCCTAGCCTTGGACGCACAACTTAAACAGGTCTGACACCAGAGGGCGACATCCTCTCTCATCCGGTACCAGTTGTATCAAGTCTGGAGCCGTGCCACTGTGTGCTCGACTCCAAAATGTCCACCAATTGGTCCGTCATGCATCTGCTTCATGACTGCAGGCTGGTAAACACGGGGTAACCAAAACGGCAAAACACCCGCCTGACCAAAATGGCATCTCGGATGTAGAGCCGCCTCCACTGGCTCCAATATGTTTTTGTGGCTAGACTGTAAGGGGCAACAGTAGCCCATGTTGGCCGCTCTCCACTAGCCTCCATCCACGCCCTGATAGGCACAATGTCTGGATCAGTCTTTTGAGCCTCTTGTAGTTCCTCTGGGGACCAGCCACAAAAAAACACGTCCTCATTAGTCTTTAGTCACACAGATTTTTCGTTATTAGGGCTAGTTGCGCCTCTACCCCAACTGGACTCTGCAGCTCCTTGCTGACAACAGAGTCCAAACTACACTGCACAGCTTGGTGACAAAGGTTCTTGGGTTGAGAAGCAAGGCCTGTAAGCTTACAAGGGCAGTCTAGAGAGGCTATCTGCATTACTGTGGAGCCGACCAGGGCGGTGAATGATCTCAAAATCATACTCCCCAAGCCCCTACAACCACCTGGCGAGCTGACCTTCTGGTTCCCTCATTGAAGACTGCTGTGATCAGTACGTACAGTAAAATGACGTCCCAGGTGGTACTGTCGGAAATGTGAGACGAATTCCACTATGGCCAGTAGCTCCCGTCGTATAGTACAATAATTCTGGTCAGTTTTGGACAACTTACAGCTTCCGTATGCCAATACACACTTTCCCCCATGCTGTACTTGGGATAGGACGGCGCCGATGCCAACATCGCTGGCATCAGTGTCCAGTATCATTTCTCCTTCATCCAATGGGTAACTCAGGACTGGTGTGGTAGTTAGTAGTTGTTTAAGCTTATCAAAAGCCTTTTGACATTCTTCAGTCCACTGGAATTGGGCATATTTCCTGGTCAGGGCATGGAGTGGCTCAGCTATCGTGGTAAAATCTTTCACAAATCTTCGATAATAGGACGCCAGGCCAATGAATTGATGAACCTCCTGGACGGATGTGGGTGTAGGCCACTCCTGTACCTTTTGTATCTTAGCAGGGTCTGTGGTTACTCCCTGTTCAGAGACAACGTGACCCAGGTAAGCTACCTGGCGGCGAAAGAGACAGCATTTTGCTGGCTTCAGTTTTAAGTTAGCATGCTGCAATCTATCAAAAACTTGACCCAGACAATGCAGCATCTCTGGCACATCACGGCCCAGCACAATTATGTCATCCAAGTACACGAGGCATGTCTCCCACTGAAGGCCAGCTAACACCCGGTCCATCAGCCTTTGGAAGTTTGCAGGAGCGTTACACAATCCAAAAGGCATGACGTTCCATTCAAACAGTCCATTCCTGGTACAGAAGGCGGGCTTGCGGCGTCGGTTCAACCTGCCAATAACCTGAGGCGAGATCTAATGTGCTGAACCATTTAGCAGTGGAGAGGGTGTCAAGTGTGTCCTGGATCCGGGGCAATGGGTACGCATCCTTGATGGTACAGTCATTTAGAGCACGATAATCCACACAGAGACGGTAAGTGCCATCCTTTTTACGTACCATCACTATGGGTGAGGCCCAGCTGCTATGGCTGCGATGGGCCAAACCAACCTCCAGGCTCTGCTTTACTTGTTTGTCAGCATTCTGCTGCTTTTCTCGTGTCATCCGACGTGGAGGTTGCTTGACAGCAGCTCCTGACTGAGTCATGATATCATGTTGCACCAGGCTGGTTCGGCCCAAATCACCGGGTCCAGTCGAAAATATACTGCCATAGGTGCACAACAATTGGGACAGCTGGAGCTGTTCGTTTGGGTTATGTTCAGTTGCACTCTGTGCATACAGCTCTTGCAAATGCTGGGGAATGGTAGGCTGGCCCGACATTTGGGCACTGGCTGTAGTATTGGCAGGCTCCAAGGCCTCAGCAGGTTGGAGGAAACCTGCAATAGCCCCCCTTCTAATAGTTACAGCTGTATTTCCAGGATTAAAGATGCGAAGAGGAATACCCTTGAAGAGCTGGGCTTCCACCAGAACACGGGCAACCAGTACCTTATATTTTTCCACAAAGCCCCTAGTAGGGCTCAACATCACTTCTCCTTTGATGTGGTCCTTATGATGGGTGTTGCCTCTGACTACATATTCCAATCCAGCCTCAACCACTACCGTCCTGGCCACTCTCACCGCCTGTGTCTTTGACGTGCCCATAACTTGGAAGTAGGGTACTTCCTCTCCAAAGAGTGTGATACAGTTATTTTCGAAATCAAGATGGGCTTGAGCTTGAGCGAGAAACGGATGACCCAGGAGTGCCTCTTCACTCACAACGTCAGCCACCAAAAAGTGTACGTTCACTTGCCGGTTGTTTATCTGCACCGGAACATGAACTTCACCGATTACTGGAATATCACCAGGCCCGACACCTAGTAGTGTTTTCACTACTGATGGCTGAAGTGGGGTCCTGGCGTTGGGGTGGATGGCATCCTAAAGTTGTAAGGGCAACACACTCTTTTGTGCTCCGCTGTCTAATACGGCACAGTATTAATATCTAGTACATGGATGGTCAGATGAATACTCATTTCTTGACTGTAAGTTTTAAAATGAATCGCAGTGGGCTCTGAGCTGTTGTGGGCAACAGCCGAAGATTGGCCCCTAGTTGCTTTCCTAGGTGAAAGGCAATTTCTCCTCATATGGCCGACCCCTGTACAGTTATGACAACGAATCTCTTCCCACTTAATGTCCTTATAGCCTCTCCATGAGGCTAACATGCGCTGGCGTTCAGGTACAGTTGATTTAAAACCCACTTCTGGGGTGGTCCCTACAACTTCTGCTTCCCCTCTTCCCTCACCACAGCAGTACGGGGCTTCCGTTCAAACCGGCCATGTACACCTGCATGCGTGAGGCTGGTGACGTGTGACGCTGCTCGATTGGTGGTTTCATAACGGCAAGCAATGTCATAGGCTTGGGCTAGTGTGAGTGGTTGCTTCTCTAATAACTTCTGTACGATCTCCGTATCCCCAATAGCATGAGTGAAAACTTCTACACCTATGCCATCTTGCTCTCTTTCAGTCCTATCACTATAGGCCACTGACACCTTTTCATATAAGTCATCCCTTAATAAATGGAGAGATTCCCCTGATTTGCGAACACGTTGTCTCAATTCAATGGCCACTGCAGCAGCATGCTCTGAAGAGGGACCATAGGCAATCTCGACTTCCTCTACCAGACGGCTGTAGTTCCACTGAGCCAACCGTGGATTCCTATGGACCATTGCCCCAGCTGCACCCATCAAGCAGAACTTTAACTGAATGGCCTTGGTCTCTTCAGTCCAACGGTTCGCCTTGGCACAGCTCTCAAACCGGTGAAGGAACTCCCTCCACGGGTTGGTACCATCGTATTGGCCAGGGTGCAGAGTGGGGACTCTCTCTCTAGAGTCATAGTCATCCTCACTCTCAGAGGAAGCCTGATAGTATATGGAACGCAGCTGCCGGAGTGTGTAACTGTGAGCTGGGCATAGGAGTGCTATGAATGAAATCCCCTACATAAGCAGAAGTAAAGGGGTTTGTACTTGGAGTTGCCACAGCGGCAGTAAATGGCTTTGCCTTCGTGCAGCTGCCAGGATAATGTATGTGGGAGCATGGTTCTTTACGTCGCAGATCTGCCCCACAGTCTCTTTCAACATCAACTTTAAATGGATTAGTATCCGATAACTTCAGTGGCTGAGTGGGTATGTAGCAGGCTTCACTTGCATTTACATCCATCTGCCCATCACAAGAAAAAGGGTTATAATGCCCCTTATTTTCGTTTCTTATTTGCAAACAGTCAGTTTTTATTTCAATTTCCTTCACTGCAGTGAATGACATTGGACGGATAGAATGGCTGGTCACCTTTTCGAGTGAATTTTGTTTACATTCAGTGACGAGACGCGGACAGGAAGCCGCCATTTTGGCTAACTTTTTAGCGCTGTATAGTACAGCACTCTATGTTTACTGCTCCCTCTCCGGCTTATTCCACCGGTTATTTCGCTGTGCGCTCACCACTGCTGCTGCCGCTACCGTTTTATCCGCGGGTCCCATCTGGGTCGTCAGTGTTAACCATTCCTGCTCTGTCCCTGACCGTGGTCGGAGATGACAGGGGAGAATTTTCACTGCTCCAGGGCTGAAGTAGCTTTTTATTTAAGCGTCGGGGTTCCCTTCATTCAGTGGCTATAGTGAGTAAACAAATTACAACTTGATTTGGTCCGAAGGTTTATTGTTTACTATAGTTGAACGGAGATTAACAGTACAGCCACATAACAGTGCTCACTCCGCCCTCCCTCCGCCCTTTTTTTCTGTCAACCCGGAAAAAGAATTCAACTTCATTCATATTTCAGTCAAATCGAGTAGGTTAACCAAACACTGTAAGATAACCAGATAGTCCCGTGTTGGGTTGCAAAGCAATGTTTGTTTGTTTTTTTGTTTTTTTTTTATGATGAATGTCCTTGTTGAAAAAAACAGCATATGCTGGTTAGGTATGTTTTGAAGCATGGAAGCTGGTTTGAGCTGGTTTATGCTGGTCCTTAGTTGGTCATGAGCCGGTTTATGCTGGTCCTGAGCTGGAGCTAGTTGCTTAGTGTCAATGCTTATGCTAGCAACTGCTGTCAATAAACAAAAGACTGTCATCTGACAACAAATACACACACACACACAAAAATAGTATTTAGGCAATAACTTATAGGCCTACACTGGCTAATCAAAAGCCATGCAATCATTATTCCCTGCTAACTGCAACGTGTGACTCAGAAGTAACAAACCAAAGTCGCCACAAAAAGCTTCATTTCTGAAGAACCCAAGAAGTGTGCCCGCTTGTTTTGCAGTGTCATTATATTTCGTCTGCCGGGATCCTGTAGTTTGCATGCTAACGTAAGGGAAATAGTATGAGCCACATGTTGTTTAATTGACGGCACTTACAAGAAATGGAACAAGTATGTGTTTTGGAAGATTCACATCAGAAACCTTTGAGCCTTTTAGCTTTCTTTAGGGACATTTTGAATATCCACTTAGTAATTAGCATATAGCTAATTCAAGATCGACCACATTTCATACAGACTTTGAGTTACAGATCACATTGTTAATGCACAAAATGCTGCAAGAAAATAAAATACAGGAAAACACTGATATACTGAAGAACAGAACAGCTAAAGTCAGTCCAGTAAAATAAACATGCAGTAACTGCCATGTGGCTATGTGTAGTGAAAGCGGAAGCTAGCAAAAGTGAGATTATGATATGATTTTTGATAAGACATGATGATTTAACATGCAAAACGTGTTGCCTCAGACGTTGCCTCAGTCATAGAACCAGACATCTTTCACATGAACATATAGTCGGCGTAAAGCACTTTGTTAAATTCTCACTCTCTCTTTTACTCTCTCTCTCTCTCTATCTGCATTTTCATGTCTCTCATTATGGCCATTACAACAGTAATGAGCAGTAAAGGGCAGTAAAGGGCAACAGGACATTCCAACACGTTCATATTTGCAAAACTGAACCTGACGTAAGTGTTTTTAAACCCAGATGTTATGCTAACAGAAGGAGCCATGCCTTTTATGTATAAACAATCTTTTTTTATATACACTTATATAGGGGAAGGTTTCTTTTTTTTTGTTATTTTAAGTGAATGTACGTGTGTAAATGCGCTTTTCTTCAATGCATATATGTGGGTCCTTGGCTTCACTGTGGTCTGGGGTTAGTTCCTCTTTTATTTATTTTTTTGGACTTCAAGTTTCTTAGCATGCTAATGTGCCATCAGCACAGGCTGCATGCAAATGTACAAAACCACAACAGCAACTAAAAACAAAATGTATGCAGCTCCTCTATAGTCACTCCATTGAGAAAAAGAAATTAATGTATCGTACAACGTTGGTTGATAGTCCGTAACTGCCCTGTGTAAAATTTAGCATGATGACCCAATTTTAAAACTAACCTTTATTTGTGTATTACTAATGTTTGTTTTCTACATTTACATGCCTGCAGGATTGGACATCTTAACCATGATTAAATATTTTTGTCATTGTTTGAGTACTGCATTGGTTAATGATGAATGTTTCTTTGAACTTAGCGAGCTTAGCATAACATGGTAAAATTATTAAAGATAGAGTACTATTAAACATAAGTATTGTTCGCATTACGTATAATGTTTATGTCAACAGTTCTTTTACAACGTGAACGCTTTATAATCAAACAAAAACCCTCAGGGCAGGTCTTTTCTTACGACCCATAAAAACTAATGGAGTGAAGACCATGGCTAGCTACAATGGAACTGTAAGCAATGACCCTGCAAACCCACAATGAACCATTGATCAAAGGCAGCTGGTAAAAAAAGATTTCCTCTTCAAGTAACAACTGTTTTTGAACATTTTAAATGTTCTTGCATTGCCTCTTATTGATTTGCAGGCCAGATTCTGGCAACTACAATTTTTATTGAGCATGTGGTGTGCAGTCTATTCCCCACAAAATTGTTCTGACTTGTGCCATTAACCATTATGCGGTGTCATTTTTTTGATCGGGAACACCACAAGTGTAACAAGGTGGGGGAAAAAAATCCCAAAAAAGTACAAAAATTATCCAAAATAAAATTTGGAAAAGTAGTTATACCCTGTGTGAGCAGTCACAGAGTTTAACTAACTTTCGGCAAAAAAGAAAATCTTTCTGGGTCAAAATTTTATTTTAGTTCAGAGAAATTCAACCTTCTCAAGATCCAAATTGCATTGAAAACTTACCCTTCAGATGCAACTTATGTCTCATTGCACCACAAAACCACTTTTTGCAGCATTATTAGTTTCTTTTCTCTACAATTTACTGTGCAGTAGCAGCCACAAGCTGGGGTATTTTCTGCTGTGGTACCTTTTACACTATTCTACCCATAAGGCTTTGCTTCTGTTAACCATGTTTTTTTTTCATACTTGGCTCTCTACAAGATGTCTTTAAGTGATTGCTCTCTCTAAGCAAATATACATTTCATTGCCATATTCATCACTAAATTGCCTCATTCCTTTTGCAGTATCACTGGTTGACATGAGATCAAGTATTCTCACCGGATTGCGTTGTTTTTCCCGATTTTTTGAAGTAAAGAGAAACATAAAATTCGCTTAGGTTACATTTTTCATTAAAATTTACAATATTATGTTATGTACTACATCGCTGTTTTCCAAGAAAAATCATGGATTGAATTTGTTATTGTCAGTTTGTTATGTAGACCTGAAGCATTTGTTTCTTCAAAATGTAAACCGATTTTATGTTCAACATAAAATGGACGAAAAGATGAATTTCAGTCTCCAGACTGCAAATACTCTTATTTCTGTCCTGACATGTTCAAAAAGCATTTCTGATGTGACTAGCATGCTAACAGCAGTGTTGATGGAATGTCAGACTCAAATTGGTAGCGTGAGGAGTTTTAGGCTGTGTGGAGTTGAGTCCCTCACAACATGTCTGTTTATTTCTAGCCTTCCTGTTGGTATGCGGCCAGCAGCATTCTGGGTAAATCTAGAGGTGTCCTTGTGGCTAGCAAAAGCCATGTGTCAGATATCACACATACATAGGGACATATACCCACAAAAACTCACTCTCGCATTCACACACCAATTAGTATGCAAACACGCAAAAAAGCGTTCACCGTTGTGTCCTTGTATGATGTCAACAGAGATTAAACTAGTTTATTATTTTCAAAGAGGAAAAAAAATTACGCAACAAAAAGCAAGTCTTTTTTTTACACTAGTGATTATTAAATTTGTACAACCATTCAGTCTGCATTACATAAAGAAATAATTCTACATCTTTGTTTCTTTCGTATTTTTGGTACTCTGAATTATACATACAAATAACAAATACAGGAACTTTTTTCACAATGCATATAACCTGGGCCCAAAGAAGTCTTTCAGGTGTATACGTGAGTGTGTGCTTGTGTGTGTGTGTGTGTGTGTGTGTGTGTGTGTGTGTGTGCATGTGTGTGTGTGTGTGAACACAAACCAATTGCCCAAGACCTATAACACATCCAGAAGAGTAGCTGGAAGTCTGCGAAACAGACCTGACTACAAGTTTTAATGCATTACACACCATTTCCTTTCTACTTTTCTTCTCCCTACTTCTCATCTCCTACTTTTTTCGTCATTCGGATAGAAATCGTGGCCACGTCGCCACGCCGTTCCATCTTCCAGGTTTAAGTAGTACCCTTCTTATCATTAGCTGCCCATGGGCATTTCCTGTCCTCGCCTTTTTTCATTTTGCTCTTTAAAAAGTCTTCATTAAATGTATTTCAGACAATTTTTTTTTTACAAATATATGCAGAGTTCATCTCCTGTTGTCATTCACAGCTCAATTCCTCATGTCTCACGGGGCAAAGAATAGGAGATGCGTAGAAGAAGAAGAGGAGTAGGTTTGGGAATTAGAGAAGGTTAGTTTAAAGTCTCGTAATGTTTGTGCCTTGATGCCCACAGGAAAGATGGCATTTGTACACAAATGAAGGTTGACATCAGCGCGAGGCTTCATGGTTGGAGGGGCGATGAAGAAAGTTATTGTCTTTTCTCTTTCATTCTCACTGTCTCTCCCTCATAATGTGGGTTAGGGGGTTTAAGCGGAGCATACCGAAGTGGAGAAGGGGTCTTGGGGGGGCTCATAGCTCAGACGGAGCGCGTGAGAGAGCTGGTTCAAGGTCGGAGGGTTGTGGCGGGTGACAGGCTTCAAGGTTAACGGTGCTTTGAGACGTCCACCGTCAGGAGATTGGGCGGTCGGAGGTAGCAGGGTGCTCTAGCCCATCGCCGTCACCATACTGGAGGGGTGGTGGGGGGCAAAGGGCAAGCTGGAAGAGGGGTGCATGGGGGTGGGCGTGGTCAACATGTGGCCGGAGTGCGAGAAGGGAGGGAACGAGGTCATGTGACGCGACAGGGCGGCTGGGCTGAAGGAACTGTTCTTTTCCATCAAGCTTTTGGAGAAATCCTCCATGCTATCATGGGACTTTTTGCTCTTCTTGGACTTGCTGGACATCTTCCTGTTCCGGGTCTGGATGCCCTCCTTCTTCATGGTGAGTGGTCGGTTGATCTGCGAGGAGAGAGAGATGGCAGACTTTAATAATGGCCACGGGACCGTCCTGCTTACATAAGACAGGAGCATAATGGAAAAACTTCAACATAATTTTTAATTTTAACACTTTATTGCTATGAGATCGGTCCTTCATATTTCAGAAGACCTAAATCCAGTTATGTTTTTTCTAAGTATTAACTTAATCTCAGATGTTTCTCCTAAAAATTCCTAATGAGAAATAAAAATAGACACATGGGAGGCAGTTGTTGATATATAGTCAAATTAATGTGGATAGCATAGCTCAGATCATTTGGTCTTGGAATAATGAGTTTGTAATGAAATTTCTGACTTCTGAGTATCTCAAAGCAAATCAAAGCACAGTTTGAGAAACATCCGTGAAGCAGAGGACCTAAAGACATTCATTTATGTAACCTCATGTCTTCATGTCACGTGAAGAAGACTTTCAAAAGATGATAATGTGATAATATGCTTCTTTATGTCTGTACAATGAAAGTCAAAGGAGACCAATGTTGGTTTGGACCCTATTGACACCCATTGTATGGACAAATACAGTTGAAACATTCTTTAAAATATTTTCATTTGTGAACCACAGAGAAAAGAAATTCCAACAGGTTTGGAACGAGTATATAATGACAGAATATTCATTTTTTTGGTGACTTATCCCTTTAAGCAAAAGTCATATTCTCTTCATCTAATCTCTTGGAGAAACAATTGAGATATTGAACAGATCTCATTTACAATTTCTCCTTCTTACGGGCAAGTTGGAAGCTGACACCCCTTTAAGTCGCGGTTTCTGGGATTAGGATTTGGTTAAACAATGAGGGTCACTTTACACACTCGTAGTGAGACCCTTTAATGCTTTATTGAGTGCAAGCAGGTTCTGATTGGTATGTAATAGAGCTTCGTTATAACACAGATACGTCAGTTTCTTTATTCGAGCAAGCGTGTCTGTACATACGAGTGTGTGTGTTGGGTCATATCAGGACTAGGCTGGATTTAGCCTGTGGTTCCCTGACGCCAGGCATGGACGATGCCAGTCTTGCCAAAGAGAGAAACCCCAGACTCTGGCCAGCCGGGTTCAAGCGCAGTAGCACTGCCATATCCGTCTGCCAAAGCCTGCCACTTTCACCCCATAACTGGACTGCTTATTTCTCTCTCTGTCTTAAAACACTCTTAGATGCTTTACGCAAGAGCTATTAAGTGATACTAAGAAGCATTTGTTTTTGAGTGTTAATGTGTTTGATTGTTTTTGAGACTTTAAGACTTTATAAACTGTGAACTTTCTACTGTTATTTCACCATTTTGATTTATAGAAGACTGATAAACCCCACAGTTTATTTTTAGTAAATTTTGAGTAAATGTTGAATCTAATCATTCATTTCTGCAATTTCTGAATTTGTAGCAATGTATTCATTTGTTAACAACGAACTGGATTATATCAAAAATATATCTGCAAGAAATTCTGCCACACTGTACTCTAGATATCTGCATTGACGTCTGTTATTGGAAAACCCATATTGGCTGACCACTAGTGTAAATGCGAGCGAGTGTACCAGTATGTGTGTGTGTGTGAACTCACGCCCCAAAGCATAACTGTTAATTTAAAACATCACAGAAAACACCTGCTTTTAGCCGTCGGCTATAAAACACTCTTATACGTTATTCAGTTATGCATTTTGGGGCTTAAAATGACCACATAAAGAAACTGAGATGGAAACAGGTTAGCAGTCTAACCCCAGACTGACAGACATACAAATACAATCACAAATCAGTTCTTTTGACAAATCCCTGTCGGCTCAATGAGAGATGGGAGTGGTTGTGATAATGCAAACATGCGAGTTAGTGAAGAACACTCTGGAGAGAGCTCCGCTTAATTTAGCATGCAAAATCTGGAATTTGATTCAAAGCAGACCGACCTTAAAAGAAAAAGGACATACCAAAACAAACTAATTTTCCAATTACCCAAACTCTTGGTTGTTTCGAATGATAATACATGTTGTTTGTTTCCCTGATAGCCTAAGACTTTTTTTCTCTCGAGTTCTTATGAAACAGTCAAAACCAACATGGCAAAATGATTTAAAAGGGTGCACTTGCGTGACTAGTAGGGGAGTGTAACAGGAGCGTGGGGCCTCAAAGTGTGATGATACAGAATACCAGAGCTGATTAGGTAGAATGAAAATGTTCCCCGGCATATGTTCAACATTGAAATACCACCAACTGAAGTGTAATTCAATAGTACAACAGTACTAGCAGTTTAGCTCCCACATAATAGCAATAAAAATAAATAATAATATGAGGGAGAACAAAACAAATTTCTCTGGGTAATTGACTCTAATGTCTAGAGACCATTGGGGAACGTTTAAAAAAAACGTTTCAGGGTTTTAGAACGGGTTAAGTCATCCCTGGGGTTCGAAAATCACAATATTAGCGACTACAGTAGGGCCAATCAGACAGGCTTTGGAAAACACAACGAATCTGAATGAAACAGATGTGATTGATTAATGATTATAATGGTTGATTAACATAAATTCATAGTCAATTTTGAGTAGTCAATGCATGAACCTTTCACTTTCACGATGTTGTGAATGTTGTGAAGAAAGAAAGAAAGAAAGAAAGAAAGAAAGAAAGAAAGAAAGAAAGAAAGAAAGAAAGAAAGAAAGAAAGAAAGAAAAAGAAATGGCATGACATGAAAGGAGCCATCATGCAAAGAGAAGATAGAAAATATCTTACTAGATAAGTGTAAGACAGCTATGGAGCTTACATTGTGTAATTTGTAATAGAGGCCGCAGGCATTGCAGACGGGATCGCCGTTCGCATTTCTCCGCCACAGTGTCGTCGTGGTCGTTTGACAGTTTGCGCATGAGGTCCCTGCTCGTCTGGCAGCGGACTGATGGACACACACAAAGAGGAAGAATCACGGTTATTACACTCATAATATAATAACTTAAGATGATGATTACATTCCTACAGTGTTAATGGCCCCCAACCCTCCTGTTTCCTGAGCTTGCAAATGGTTTTAAGCGATGCAGAAATATGTCAGGGGAAAAGAGATCTCCATAACACTGGTGCCTTAAACTCTCGGGTAAAAATAGTGCCTTGCACACATGCCCTCTCAAACCTAAATATTTACAGAGGACATGAAAGCGCTGGTTTAAATAGTGCCCATTAAAGCTGATGACATTTTCCCGTTAAATGATGGAGAAACAGCGGCTCTGCATGAAATGGATCCACGTTTAAACATCAACCTTCAGTTAGATATTAGCCATCTTTATTCACATCAATATGCTGCACTAAAATAGCTTGCTCTAAATTAACATGCATTGATTAAAAGCAGTTAGAATTATTAATTATAAGCAGTTACTGACAATTATCATAAGTATAAAAAAAACCAAAACAAAACAAAACAAAAAACAATGAAAACTCAAAAGAAACACAATGAATTTGTAGGGATCAGCAACATATTTTGAAATGGACTATGCAGAAAGAAAAATCATGTGTTTAGGGTTAATACAGAAATGCTGAAGTAACGTTTTGCAGTGACAAATGATTCATAAATGTCGTTTAATTCAATTTAAAGCCAGACTGATAATCAGGCGCATGACTGATTGACGTGGTCGAAGCGTCAATAATAAGCGACGTTATTATGATTGGCTGCTTTTTTCGATCGTTTGTGAATTTAAAAAGACAGCTAAATTGTTTTACCAAATGAATTAAATTCAAATAAATTAGGCAAAGAGAACAACATTTGTTCTATAAAGGTAATTTGTTCCTGTTTTATTCTTCTTCATACTATTATTTTCTAGAGTATTTGAAGATCAATCTGAAGTCGTGACTCCTGTCTGCGCGTTCTCGCCCGTATGTTTAGACTGCGGGAGCGAGCGCTGTTGTTCGAGGAGTTTTATCAGCAGCGCTCAGATATCCGCCAGTCTTTTCCTGGGAAGTCGGCTTTTCACATTAGAGAGGGAGAGAAGGCCAATGCCAAAATAGCAGCGCTCGGACTATTTCTCTGCGCCTCAAGAGCCTCGACTCTATCCAAAGCCCGAAGAGAGACGTGCATGTCTGGTGCTGCCAGGCCATTGAAAACACAGAGTTTCTCTCTCTCTTTCTCATTTATTAAATCCCTGTGAAACAGTGTCCCTGGTGAATCGCACATTGTCAGAATTGAACCTAATTTCTGCAGATATATTTGACCTGTTCGAGCTGATCGCCTCCCACGCGTACTCATTTGAGATAAGCGCTCGTTTTCACAACACTTTGAAGTCTCTCCGTGACAAATTTCGTTATGCTGACACGTAGACACAGTGTCAGCAATATTTGCGATAAAATAAAATTGTCCGGGGATTTGAGTCGAGCGGGAAAAAAATAAAATAAATAAATAAATAAATAATAAATAAATAAAAATTGATACAGAAAAAGAAAATAAACATTATTATTATTGCTAATAATAATAATAACTGCTATTGCTTAATCTAAAAGAAACGAGACCTGCGCTTGGCGAGTCAATTTCTTGCAGCTAACACTTCTTCCTGGGTAGAGAAAGAGAAAGACAGAAGTGTCATTAATACAGTGCTATAGAGCAACATACCAGCCTCCGCTTGGGCTTGATGAGGGGTCGGTTCTGTCCGTTCATCTTGTGGTATAGTCCGCAGGCGTTACACAAATAGTGACCGGTGCCATCCCTCCGCCACAGAGGAGTCGAGGTGGCCCCGCAGTTAACACATTCTCTACCCTCTGCCAACAGAGATACACACACGCATGCACAACTGATTTTTTAGAACCACTAAAACACACTTCCATGCACACGTATAAGCACAACTACACAATCCTATAGGCCATGCCACTAGTGAGCATACTAAACACCAGTGGCCGCCAGTCGCTTTGATAGGTTAAAAACAGAATATAAAATATCAATATTTTACACACAAAATATTTACTAATAATTATATTAATATAATACACATATTGCACAGATAACAATTACTAATAATTCATTATTTATAAAAAAAATAATAATTAAATAAATAAATATGAAAAGGCAATATCAAAAATACACACATTAAAAATTCTCATTGGTAAAAGATGAATATGGAAATGCATTAATAACAATTATTATTATTAATGCATTACCAAATAAAACATTATCTAATATGACATCAACTTCTCAATCGTCAAAAATGACATCATCTGATAAGATCTACAAATAACTAAGCGGTTCTAAGTAGGCAATGCTGTGAAAATGTATTCAGAGGTTTTATCAAACGTATCATGCTCTAAACAATGATGCCTTGAAAATACTGCATCATTCATTAGAAGAGGGAATCGCAAATATAATATAGCTGGATAAACTCATGACTCAATTTCCAAAGAAACAACCTCCCGGTTCATTAAACAACGTGACTAGGAATAAAAGTAGCTAGATTTTAGGCTGAAATAATGTTAAACAGATTCAGTACCAGTAAGTGAAAGCGTCGGTCTAATTAACTCATTGTGTAACCTGCTCTCTTTACGTAATTAAAACACCGTAGCGTTTGATTGGCATTCTTTCCGTTTGACTGACAGGTGAAGGGCGCGCGCTTCACATGTTCAGTGACCCACGCCTCCGGTCGCTCTGCTGAAACGAAAAACAACCTCGCCGTGCAGCCCCCCTGTACCTCATTCTGCCCTCATTTGTGGCGCGATACTCTTTTGCTCTACAAACTGCCCCAAACCCACAAAGCTCGGGAGCACATTACCACAGAGTGTTAACGGAGTGTTCTACTGCATCTATAAAGAAGCGTGTATACATGTTTTGCTTCAAAAACAAAACCTTAAAAGAACAATACTAGAACTTTAGTGTTCTATGTTTACTGTGCATAATAGGCTATTTATTCTAAATGTATAGCCTGCAATAAAACCACATTAACATCAACCGATTTAAATAATAATGATTTAAATTTTAATTTTAAAAAACGTAATAAAAATTAGTAACACACAAGTTAAATTAGTCAATAAGAGATTATATATCTTTATCATAAAATCTATCGCTATGAATAGACCATGATTTAAAAATGGTCCGTTCGCTAATCGCATTTAAAAAGCTGGTTGACCTTTTGAAATCATTTTCTCTGTGTGTTTGGATAACACCCTGTCTGTGCATGTCGGCCGTGCATTGCGCCAGCTCATTCGTTATTCCGAGCGATCCGCGGCGCATCCGGACTCTATCAAAGTTTCTGCGCAAAGTAAACAATGCAACTGTCGCGTGCAGCAGTCTGAAAATAATTGGATTAGCTTAAACATATAAACGCGAGAGAGATGGGGCCGTGAACTGCGAGGCACAAGAGGAGCAAAAGATGAGAGAGAAAACACACACACACACACACACACACACACACACACACACACACAAACACAAACACACACATCTACATCCGGAAAACCCTAGCGCTACGCTTTAAACGTGTAGACTCATCTGCATATGCTGAGCGACGTTTAATAAATCAGGGATGCTAATTCCGCTTTGTATCTAAACGACATTAGATATAATATTCTCCAAAGAGGAATATAATAATGAAATAGGGTAAGGCAGGCGTGTTAAAAAAAATCTTTAATTTCTGTAAAAGAGAAAGTAAATTGCGCCTTGATTATTTAAACTGATACCACAACAAAAAGATGAGATTATTGCGTCATAAAGCGAACAGGATTATAACGTAGCTCAAATTAATATTAATTTCACATGTTTATCATTAGACTTGTTTGAAATAAATAGCCTTATCTCAGTGTGATATCATAAATCAGATTTAAGGAGTAGAGCCATTGATGCTCTTTGAACAAGGGATGTGGAATGTACCCAAATTTGATAGCCAAGCCTTGGCACAGACAAATAAAAAAAAAAAAAAAAGACCATAACCAAATCAATAATCCGGGAATTGGATAACCTGGGAGGCTGTTTTTGAGGAAAACGAATGGCAAGTGCACAATAAGAGAGCTTTCAGAGAAAAAGCTATTGCTGAATGATCTGACTATGATTATGTTAGTAAAATCAAAGGGTAGTAAAGCGCACGCCTACCTGAACAGGACCTTGTTTTTGGTCTCGTTTTGGAACCATAACTAGAAGAGGACCCACCTATCAGGCTACTTGGTGGGAAGAGCCCCGGCCCGTAATCGGACACATAGGAAGGGTAAGTGGCGATGGGATGGTGCGCGGAGGACGCGCCCGCTCCGATAGAGGCCATGCTCCGACTATGAGCCGAATCCAGCTTCATGCTTTCGGCCAGAGACACCTGGTACTTAATGCACTCTTTGTCCTCCTGCCGTACGGATGAGCCCGAGCCTGACGTGGAAATTGAGGGGTCAGGGGACACATCTTTGGGTGGAGTGGGGGGAAAGGTGAAGAGGTGTGGGCTGGAGTGGCCAGCGGACAGCGAGGAGGAGGAGGCTGGGGGGTAGACGGACAGAGGCCCGGGGGAACTGTGATGCAGGGAAGTTTTGGGGAAAGGCCCGAGGTTCCAGGGGGAGGTACTGTGGTGAGGGCCGATAGGTTTACTTCCATCGAGCCAAGGAAGAGAGCTGTGCAGCAACGATGGGCGACACACCTGACTACCTGCGGAAACAAAACACAAGCCTGCTGTTAGGATAGGACGAGGCTGTGGGATTCGTCACATTAAGAACGATTAGAACATTTTGTAAACACAGTTGTTGAACATTAAATTATATCTTTATGTATATATAATATACTTTTTTTCCCAGAAAGAAGTATAATAATATGTATAGGCCTACATATAATTAATAGCAAGATAGTCAATGATTTTTATAACAGCACTGCAAAACCAAGTACATTTCAAACATTTTTAGGCGCTAAAACCCTTTTAGCAACGGCCATTTATTGCACGAAAGAACTAGTGCAACTTGACTAAATGATTAAAACTGTGAAACTGCACGTAAAGGCCTAAATTACATCTGAGAGGCTTTCGATGGCGCTTAGAAGGGCCCCAATTAACAGCCCTCGCGGGTTTCTCACTTTGAAACGACTTTCGATATCTTACCCACCAGTATCTACTGATGATCTGTCTTTAGAGATGGGGCAATTCAAACGAGAAACAAGGTCACGATTTGCCCCATTCCGTTCAGGAAGTCATGTCAATAAATTAAAGCAAATTTTCTTCCGCACTAAAATTCAAGTACCTAGTACGGGGGGGAACGCGTTTTTGCGACTTTTGAAAATCATTCAATTAAATCTCAGCCACCTAGTGCTAATATAAATATTTTCATTTATATATTATACCATCCTATTTTTTTAACTTGTGTGTTTTCGAATAACACTACTTGATTTTTTTCATCACATTTAAATTGAATTAAAAGGCTCTCTAAAATGAACAGAATACGTTACATTATCTAATAACCTAAAAAGTAAAATAACCATAGAATACTAGAAAGATATGAAACCAGTGACACATCACTTCAGGTAAGCCGCACGTAAACTACAAAATGACACCGTTCAAAAGAGTCAATTGCATTTTTAGTACAATCCTAAAAGCAGTTTCTGTCCTATTACATATTAATCATTCAGTTAGAACATAAATGAATAATGTAAAATAACTGTTGACAAAATTAGGACTACTTACTGTGAGGTGGCGGCGGGTACCTCTGCACGGCCCGAACCGAGTTCCCGTAGTACGGGTGGTTGCTCTGTCCGTCGATATTAAACAATACATCCACATCTTCCGCAAGGGGATACTGCGACGGGTCCATGTAGGAGTGTCCCAGTCCTGGGTGGTGTGTCTCGGGATGCTGGCCGTTAATGACCGGGTGATGATGGGTCATCCATCGGGGCTGCTCCGGACTTACTTCCATCGTTTTCTTTTTCTTTTTTTAGCAAACGTTCATACAATCACCGATACACACAACACGAAAGTTCAAAAAGTCCAAACTCCTCCTTTGTTTAATCCACTGGTTCGATTTATTTTTTTACTTCCGATCACCTGAAATTGAACAAGACAATTTGTTTTACAAAGTCCGTCCGTTCGTTTGTGTTCTTTCTGTCATTGGCAAATTGTCAGAAGCTCGTATAAACTGAATCCGTTTGTTCAATAAACGCGCTTTAACTTCTGAAAGTCAAATGCATTTATACTATTGTTGGTCATAAGTCCGCGTACGCATCCAAACGCGCGACAAGTTCCGCAAGTTTTTCTGTTGCGCTGCGTAGACTCAACAAGTGAGCTTGACGGTTCAGGCCGAGCCGGGTCGATCTGGATAAGTTTTCTGCCTTATGACTGAACACAAGTTTGATCAAATCTGTGTTTATGCGCAGTAGTAACCCTCTTCCCTCTTACTCTATTTCCATCCCTCCCTCTATCTCTCTCTCTCTCTAGTGCTCACTCCCTCTGTCTCTGAATGCACTGCTCTCTCTGTGTTTTTTTACAGTGAAGGCATTCTTTCAGGATGGCGCCAGTCAGCTCAATGCTCGCAGACAGCTGTGGCGCGACGCAACTTAAGGAGGGTCTGTGGTGTCATCAGCAGGGGCGGGGCCCAACAGCCTGGACTAATTGAATAAAGTGGGCCAGGGAAAGATGACCAGAAGCTGCGCCCAATTCTGCTTCCCATTCATATACAGAATGGAGTCTTTTTTATTTTTTGAGTGGACGTCTGAACGTGTAGATGTTAAACACACTATTTATAAAAACACAAGCACGATAAATGCATTTTAGGCTGTAAAATGAAAATTTAAGCTTGATTTTAAAAATATATAAATACAATTAGATTAATAAATAAAGTAGCAATTAGGATAAAAGTAAAGAATTTAAATCAGGAGCGTGGCAGCGTCTGAAATAGAAACATAAATGTGTCTTTTCAATCTCTCCCAAAATGATTTTTTTAACAGATTAATTTTTTTGGGAAGTATTTATTAATGTTGCTTAGGTGCATAGTAAAATACATATATAAATAAATACGGAACTATCAACATGTCCTAAAGGGAACTATCGTTCCGAGGCCTGCTGTAGCACCACTGTATGTGTTATCAGTGGCAGCTTGTGTGGAGTGTATTCTCTTTTAAATTGTGACAGTGCGTCCTCTCGCGGTGACAAGCATGTTTTTCTAATGGTTCCCTATGAATGTTCAAAAGGGGCTCTTCAACCCTGACTGCGACATAGTCATTTCTCTCTTCCTGTACTTTTAACACAGGCTTTCCCCGGCTGCTGATGTCGGTGTTTTTTAGGCTATTCATTGAAGGACACCAACCGAACGACTGCATCGTTATTTATTTAAGTGTAACGCCATTACATGTAACGCGATGCAAATACATTAGCGTTTCAGTAAGCGCGGTTAAAACTTTAACCTTAATATGTAATGGGAACGTATTTCTTCTGACAAATGCCACATTAGGGAACAGTTTCAGGTAGATTATTCGCTATTATTGTACTTGGTTGCGCTGTAATAAGGGGGCTTGGCCCTGAGGGTGATATTTTGTCTGTAATGCTCCGGTTTAGCCGGCCCGTCCCCACAGATTGACAAAATGTAATTGGGCTGCTCGTTTGATGCTCTGAAATGCGCTGAGATGATGGCCAGCCCTGCAGACGCCGCTGGACGTGACGTCAGTAAACAGGCAGGAAATATACTGCACGCATTGGAGGTAAAATATGTGTTTCTCTCGCGATAGTATTTTCTAGGTGTCCAGAAAACGATAAATCCATGTGCTACTCAAAGAATGTTATTTCAACTGAAAAATAAAGCGAGTAAGAAATAATATTTTTAATAGGCTCTAATAATAACAACACTCATTTTCATACCTTGGTGGCGACGAAGCTTGCACCTCATCTTAAAAAAAAACGACATATATGAAGAGAAACTGGATGAAAATGCTGATTCAGGAAATGTGCTTTTTCTCTCCCTCCCGTACGAAGAGGAAAGCCTCTTCTTTCCCTAGTAAAGACCAAAGTTGGATGGTGTTGCACTGGCTCACTGTCATTGTCGAGCTGTCAGCGGACGCGTGTAATGATCCGCACGAGCTATTATCCCGCGCGCGAGCGTACATTAGAGGTACTCGAAGGCAACACGCGACGGTAAAAGTGAAATCCTGATTATGTGTTTTGTTTCTTGACTGAATGTCTTAAGCTTAGTGCGCGGGACATGGATGGAAGCCGTTCCGAACACTACAGGCACGATGTGTCAGAGTTTGGGAAGTATTCGAGGCGCCCTCACAAGAAAATGTTGTCGTTTATCATACTTCGGGCTGTCAAAACAAAATATGGACTACAATCCCATTATACAGCTGTAACGTGTTACACATTGAAAAGACAAAAGTGAAAGAAAAAATATAGGCTCAAAATAAATTCTATACATATACACAGGCGCTATATGTAGACCTATAATCATATAGATACCTAGAAAGATGTGAAACACACACACACACACACATATATACTTTTGTGTGTGTGTGTGTATATATATATATATATATATATATATATATATATATATATATGTATGTATGTATGTATAATGAGGGGTGGGCGGTATGTTAAATCAGGCATTCTTTTTAGCTCGGGCCACCAGGCTGATTCATTGACGGCACAGTAAATCGGTGGCAGACAGCGATACTGGGTCAGGTTGAAGATTGGGTAGATAATTTGTGAATGATTATGTCAGGCAAGGCAGATTAAAATCAGGAGTCATCACACTTTTCACTGTGGGTGAGAACTTAAGACCCGGCCGTTTTATTTTAGTCTATCCTATAACAAGGGTTAGAAGATATGCGCTGATAACACGCTTTGCTTTTATCGAGCACCATTTATAAACACATAAACCCTTTTTGTAATAATTTTGGTGAAGTGTGTTTTTGAACAGGCGAGTAGACAATAAAACCCGAAAGCTGGTCAGCACAGTAGCTAGCCATCACAAAGAACATGGTGCACAATAATAATAATAATAATAGCCTAATAACAAACGTGCAACTGCTTTTATTATTATTAGTGTTAGTAGTAGCAGCACTGTTGTCGTTGTTATCTTTTTTGTAATATACAAATTAATTATATACACAATCAAAACAACTGTTACTTCTCATCCGCTTTCATTTTTGGTTGATCGTGGAGGCGAATGCGATTGTTATCTTCAGCTTGACTGATTTACTCATATAACACACACACACACACACACATATAGGATATATATATATATATATATATATATATATATATATATATATATATACTATATATATATATATATATATATATATATATATATATATACCCTCCATATAGGCTATGCACACGTTATACAAACGGTTGTATGGGGATGAATCAGATTTTAACGCAAGCCTCCATGACGTCTGTGGCCAGTTGAAGATGTGAGGAGATTTGATGAAAGGGTCGGCCTAGACTGCCCAGGTAAAGCTGTCCAAACAGAGCGGGGTGAACCAGAGGACACACACTTCACCCCAGCTACCGAATGATAAAGACAGGGAAGTGGGGTTCAGTATAGCGAAACATGAGCGGTACACTTGCAATATTCACGCATTTAAGGGCTTGTTCGTCACATTTATTTTTAAGCAACAAAACGTTTCTCCTCTCAGTTACCAGCTGTGGAAAATCACAAAGGAGCTTAACTGTAAAACGGGGTAACAAAATGTGTTAAATTAAAACAATTCAAAATTAAACATGATATAGCGTAATTAATAATGATAAAACAAATAATCATAATAATAATGACTAAAGGGTAACTCGGAACATTAAGGCAGACTTTGGGCGGATTGTGATTCATGTACGTCTTTTCAAGAACGAACTTTTTTTCTGAATTCGTATGCAGTGTGATGGTGGCCTATTTAGGTTATACAGCAAATTCGTAGAACCCAGTCGAGGAGGTGAAATTCTGATAGTTTCGTCATAACGAGAGTTTGACTTATTTCTAAGAATAACTGACAAAAAAGGTGAGGGGGGAAAAACGCTAGAGCCTCGAGTGCAGGTTTTGTTTTTGATAACTCATCGCTCGAGAGAAACATCTAAAGACGGTTTTCATTTGGTGCTTATGATAGAAAACTCGACATATCTGCAACAATTAATTTTAAAACATTTGTTATTTAGTTCCATTGGTTATTCGTTCTCATTAATCCATATCCGATAACCTTCGAAATATTAATCCGTTTGTTCGTATAACATCACCCTGTATTCGGCTTCTTTAGGCCTAATGTATTTATTTGATCCCCACTGGTGCTCTTTGGGATGTCGCATGTAACAACTTCATAACTCAAAGGGGGTAAACAAAGAGGCACAGCGCAGGAATATTGTCGTTCAAACAAAAGTGCATCTCTTCCTTTCGGTCGAGTGCTGATTTGAGGACATGGTTTCAGATCATTTCACTGTGCAGCTGAATGGAGTGGCCGGTCTCGTGCTATCAGGGAGAAACAGCTGTTTTACGCGCATTCAGTTCCAATCAATGGAAGCTGCTGCTCTCTACATGCAAATACAAAACAAACGAGCTTGCGCCCATGAAAGACGGCCTATGATGTGCCTTAATGTCGCGTCCTCTTCTCTCTGTTTTCAGTTCTCTTCAAACCAGCAACACAAACGCATCCTCGCTCTTTCTTCCTCACTCTCTCCCTCCCTCCCTACACACACACACACACACACACACTGGAAGCGCAGTTTCAGCAAATCCACTTCTCTTTATGACCCATTGCAGGGCTAATCAGATCAATTTCACGGGTTAAGGGAAGCATACTTGCTCACACTCAGGTGGTAATAGATCATTAAAATCCTTCATCTAGAGGACGGTAGGCGGGAAAATGACTCTTAAAATACAAGGGCGTCCATAAAATACCACCCCAATTGTCGGAAAGTGGACGTGGGTGCTGGTGAAACGCATAGCCTATATATGTGTCGGGTGAAATGAATAAGCTCCTGAGAGTTGACATCTATACACGTCTGAAATTGTTAAATGACTGTACCACCCTCATACAGAACAAAACATGCATGAGTGTCGATGTGAAAAAAATATCAATTTATTAAACAGAGACAACCGCAAACCCAATGTGTATCTGCACCAAAATATGAAATGGAGGGACAAAGCATCAGAAGAGCTGGCATGCAAAACGCTTAGGAACATGGAAGCAAATCAATGTATTCGACAGTTTTGGGAGCTATGCTAATTGTGGAAGAGCTAGAAATTAGTTTTAAAAAATCGATAGAAAATATCCGAATATTTACTGACCTGCGGAAATGTGGTTGACGCGTGGTCAGTCGTTTTTTTTCTGACGGGCTTCAGATGTGAAGTGACACACAGATGGAAGTGCCGATGGCATTTACAGCAGGAGAGAAAAAAAAAAACTAGGCTCTCTTTTTTCTTCTAGCCTACACACACTCACTCTGCGCGCGCACGCACACACACACACACTTACCGTACTTACTGTACACCAAGCGCGAGCTCTTCCGGGTCGGTGCAGGCTGCGGAGTAAAAACACACACTTAATCTGAATGGGAGCGATCACACGCGTCCGTAACGAACCTTTTTAACACAGAGAGAGAGAGGGGGACGTGGACTCACGGGCCGCGGAGAGGGAACAGGTACCGCCCGCGTGCGTTCGGTGGCACGCCGCTTTTCTCCTTGAGCCATAATAACGCGGTCCGATAGATGCCAGACTGATGCTCTATAATGCATGAGATGACTGATAGCGCCTGTCACGGTTTGACCATTTTATATACTATATTTTGTAAATAATTTTTAATCATACAATGCGATATTCGTTAAAATTAACAAATATGCTGTTCGTATCTTTCTATTTATGTTTTATATGAAATTGTAAAAACACGAAAAAGAAATAGGCTAAAACACAAAAACGTAATGTTTTATACATATATATTTAACTAAAAAAATATTATAGGGCTTTGTAACTGAAATATGTGATTTGTATAACATAAATGCAATATGCTATTCTTCTTAAAAGCAATTAAAAGCAGATGCTGCTATGTACAGAATTATGATGTGTCTGTGTCGATAATTGCAGCCAATTCCTAAACAAAATAGCCTATTTTATTGTGGCCATGTTGGTAGGTAAATCGAGACGTAATTATATCACATCTTCAGTAAGCTTTTTTATTATCGCTCTTTTATATTTGACGTTGTCTTTGTTGAAATATTAAAAATATATATATACATGGATAAATGTTCTGTTGCAGGTTTGCAGTGGGAACTTTGACTATGTAGCCAGAGCCTTAAGAGGCCTTTGAGAACGTCAGAAATCAGAACACATGCAATGTAATCGCGGTTCAGCTACACTTCCTATTCGAAATACAACCATAGTGTTTTCCTTCGTGTGATGTGCTGATTGCAGATGACAAGCAGCTGTTTCGGCTAACACGCCCATTTATTGACGGAATGGCTTTCTGTTCTCTTCATATGGGGGGGGGGGGGGGGGGGGGGGGTCCTGTAGGGGGTGTGTGTGTGGGGGGGGGGGGGGGGTGAGGTTGGATAATGTGCAACAAAGAGAGAGAGTTAAAGAAAAGGAGATAGGACGGTGAAAATGCCGTGACAAAGAAAGAAACAAACAAACAAAGAAACAAAGAAAGAAACAAAGTAAGAAAGAAAGAAAGAAGACTTGTGTGAATTGCTCTCACATTGCGTTAAGGCCAGTAAACTGATCACACCAATATCTGTCTTTGGAGAAGAAATTCAATTAAGGTCGTAAATTAAAGATAATTGACTGAAACGGCACTATAAACTTACAGCAACAGCGAGCCAAAACGAGGCTCTTTAAAAAATGAATTATTCAATGTTTCCAAAGCAAGAAGAAGACCTCAAATGTTATGTATTTGATTTAATAATGGAATTAGGCTAAGGCACATCCAGAAGATAATGATTTGATAATCTGTCTCAGTCTTAAATAAAGTGCTTAGTAAAATAAACAGCATCCTAATATCTATGTAAAAATGTTTTTTAATATGCGTCCATGATGAATGCGCATAGCCTGCTAGATGTAATAAAACAAAAAAGTCAAATGAAGAAATATTGCACAGATAATTAGAACACATAAATATGATAAATACAGATTAACGTCAACGGCGGTTTAAAACATTTTTGAATTAATTAGTTCAATCTATTTCTTTTGAAAGCAAATTCATTTTCGAATCAATTTTCTCTCCTTTCTTATTATCTTTTATCTCTGAATGCATACCATAAATACGATTGATCTGGAGGGGAAAATACTAAATTATCGACATCATCCATTTCGCAAATATAACAAATATTAGTTAGTATGTGTGTACGTGTGTGAAGTAAAATAGCCTATGTTGTAAAACGACAACGAGGGCCTGTATTTTTGCGTTTGGTTTTGCGGAAATGCACAATATTATTTCTGAACTCGTTTTATGATTTTGTGGCGAGCATAATTTTTTAGGACATTAAAAAAATAAATAATAATAAAAAAACGCACACACACATACGCCGGTCACACAAACACATACACTGTTGCCTCTCGCGCCGTGAAAATCAGTGATTAATGTCGCATAGTTGACGTGAACCTCAGCGTGACAGTACAGCTGACAACAGCCAAGTGTAAACCTTGAGTTTGATACTAACACACAGCGCTGTTTATTCCACTAATTTATTTATTTATGCTTTTGGTATTTATAACTCTCTCAGTCTTATCGGCAGATAGAGCAGGGGATTATGATATCACGTTTATAAAGCGATTAATTTCAGCAGCAGAAAGCGGGGTGGTCTGTTTAAACACTTTGAGCCAATGTGTCGCTCAGTTGAGTTGTTTGGACAGCCTCTCAATTCAGCGTTCATTTGCTCCTAACCGTATTAATTTATCTCCATTGATCTTATTCGCGTTAGCCACACGAGGGGTTTATTATTGTCATTACTGACCATTATATTGTGTTCAAAACCATCACTATGTGGTAAAAAAAAATGGCCATTTTAAAATGGCGCAGAATGAGTAATGAGACGTCGGTTTATTCTACCAATTTTAAACATTCATAGGCTACTTTTGGCGGGAACAAAATCGTCGGCGATTTTTTTTTTTTTTTTTAGAATGTAATGTTAAAATCAGTTCATATAGCCACAGTGTTGCTTCCCTCCCTTCCTCTCTCTCTCTCTCTCTCTCCCCCCCCCTCTCTCTCTGTCTCTCTGTTTTACCATTCTCCAACCGTGTGCTCTCCCTACAACCATAAGCCTGTTTTTTGTTCCAGCTGCCTCTTCCTCCCGATTTGATTTGAAAATATTAGGCCAAGGTGGGGAGAATTATAAACGACTGGCGCTTATCTGCTCCGTGCCCAGATCCTGCAGGATCAGAGAGTCTGATTAAGAAAGAAGGCAGAGCCATAATGATGAGGAATAATGAATCCTTATCTCGCGCCTCCAGATTATCTGCCTTTCAGCGCGCCATGTTTTGTTACATGGGATAATTTATTGCATCTAATACATCACAATGAATCTGATGGGGAAAAGTGATGGCCAATGTTGTGAAAGAGGATGCTTTTTTTCATCCCGGGGCAATGAAATGCCTTTGCGATTTTTAATTGGTAAAAAATAAGGGGGTATCTGATAATAAAAAAAATAATAATAAAAAAATAAAAAAGCAGAGGTAATCTTGCCTTCTAGTGTTCACATGCCGCACTATAATTAGTGTGTCAATTTCGACCAGAAATTAACAACAACGACCTGCCATCAACTGCAAGGCTGGTGGAGGAAGAGAGATCCTAATTTCGCATGATTTATTTTTCACCAAGAGAAGATAATTAATCATAAACACCAAAAACAGTGCAGTAACGCGGAGATAACGCAATATTTGCATCTAAAAAGATTCGATGGTGCTAATTCTCCTCTACATCATCCCTACCTCCCCCGCCTATCCAATGAAAACCTCCAAGATCTTTCATTTTCTATGATTAATCTTAGTGAAATATCATTAATCACCGAGCAGGGATTGGTGGTGTGAGGGGTAGGCATGAGTTCAGTTCACCTCTCTCAGAGCTCCATGCTTGTGGCTTTGGCAGCAAACCGTCTTGTAGATATTGCAGGCTACCTGAGCTTTAACGAAAAGCTGCGATAAAGGATATCATTATGATACCAAAACCTTGATATCAAAATAAGATAAAAGATACAACACTAGATACACCTTGTGGTTGTGGCTTTTCCTATCTACATCTTATCAGCCGTTTGATGACATAGGGAAGCAAATCAAACCGCAAAAATGCAATATCAACAAAACAATGTAAAAATAAAGACATAAAAAAATAAACAAATGTTTGAATGGAATTTATTATTATTATTCAAAGTAGAACTATTTAAATATGACTATTTTGTCTGCTCTGGACCCGCTGGTGTAAAATTTTATATACTATTATTATTATTTTATTTTTTTTAACGTTTTTTCTTTTGCATTTCTTGGAGTAATTAATATTTTTCATGTTTAAGAAAAAATTCTCACTATATTGTAGCACCATATTATGCTTTATATAGGTCTATATATTGTATTTATTTTAGTTATGTGGTTTTCTAGCTTGATCCGTCATTTTCTGCTGCAGAGATGTTATCGCTTTATTTATTTCCCCTATATCCAGCATCTCTCAGGGCACGTCAGAGAACGACAGAAAGAGAAGAGGGGGCAGAACCGAAAAGAGCGAAAGGATATTAGAAAGAAACGCGGAAAGACATCGAAAGAGAGATGGGTTTGAAGAAATGGGAGATTTCTCACGCTGTTTTATGTTTACTGTATAGGCCTACGTAATATGCAAATTATACTACTTCTTCTTCTTCTTTTTTTTTCTTTTTTTTTTTTAGTTATGCCAAAAGATTTGTCTTTATTTTTTTTTTTTTTTTTTCAGAGAACCCAGATATTTGGATTTCTCAGTGGGTTCCTTTAGGCCTCGAACAGACTTTTGGTGACGAACCAGCAATTATCAAAGCACATCATACAGCCTACAATCATAATAAGCAATCTTTTATTTGTAGAACTGTTTGTTGGTAGAGATGCGCAGATTGGCAGGAGAGAAGAGAGAGTAACAGAGATGGAGAGAGTGAGATGAGTAGATTAACTAATGAAATGGATGACAGGGGAATTGGACACAAATGCGCGCGTTACATCATTGCCTGCTCTCCAGGGGCGCGCGCACAATGGCATCGCTTTATCTGCACTAAACCTGCTCTAACGAGACGTTTATTAAAAGTGTCCTGACTTACTCCCATGTGAAATGGATTTCTGATTTGCCTTCTCTTAACACATGACATCAAACATGGCCACAATCGGTTTCACCTGGATTTTCTTTTTTTGGGTGGATGGGGTGGGGTGGGGGGTTAATGTAAGCAGTTCAGAGGCCACTCAGGGAAGGCTTTGTCGAAAGGTGTCCGGTATCTTTGCCTTTAACGATTCAATAAATACCAATATTTCTCCTTTTCTCCGTCTCTCTCCTTTTAATGTCGCCTTTATTCGCTTGATGAATTCATTTAAGTATTGTGTGTGGGGGTGGGGGGGGGGGGGGGGGGGGGGGGAGAAGGGGTCTTTAAGCCTCTTACTCAATGGCTATTTGTTGGTATCTCGAGTGTGTGAGAGAAAGCGGAGAATAGGGAGCCTGAGAGAAGAGGAGGCAGACTTGATTTTCATTGCAATCTTTGGAACAAATAGCGAACATTTACCGTTTACACGCCGCCTGGCGACGCGCTGGCGCTGCAGGCTCGAGCGAGCCGGTCTAAGATGACCAGAGAGCCTTTGGAGAGCGCGAGCCCCCGGCTATCGTGTTCTCCAGATCCCCCCGCGCGCGCGCGGATCCGGTTTCAGGCCGGGCTTGTCCGCGTTCTGCTTTGCTGCCGCGCGCCTTTAAATGAGTGTCAAAGAGCCAAATATCAAATAGCATCGGGTCAAGCCAATTTGAAGAACGCCCCCTCCCTCATCTCCACTCTAAACGGTCCAGCTTAGCTCCAGCCGGTGAAATTAGGTTAGACAAACAACGGCTCTTTCTCTTATATTCGTGACACAAAAACGATATAAATACAATTAAGATTGTGTTGATTTGGTACCTTCAGTCGACGTAGACGCGAAATCATTTGACGTGAATGAAAAAAAAAGGCTATGATGGACGTATACTGACAGAGTTTAATAGGTCTTACGTCACGTTTATATTTCACTTCCAGAGTTTTTGTCCATTGTATTATTTTTTATTGTAGGCCTATATATGTATGTGTATATATATATATATATATATATATATATATATATATTTGTAGGCAGAACTATCGACACCACAGCAGACCATTGAGCATGCTGAACTTTGTCCAATTGCTTCGTTTTCAGTCGCGTCAAATTAAAAATGGCGTCTACCATGAACAAGGTCCAGCCCAGCAGCAGCTCACTATACGGCATCGCATTTAATTTCTAATTTTTCGCGATAAAACAGATCTGACAAAGTGACATAATACGTTCACAGTGCAGCAACAATGTGCGCCAGTTCGAGCCTCCACCATGTCTCAGATTCATCAACAACTTTGATCTCCATTCACTTTACTTGTATTCTAATTTATGCAGTGCAATTAATCTGGGTAATTGAAAAATACCCATTGCCTGTGAGCACTGCGCCGAGCTAAATCCTCTCCGATAACGGATTTTAAAAGCACAACCTTCCCATCTTTATAGGCGCACTAAAGCACCAATTCATTATCGGCCTTAAATAAATATAAAATAGACAGTGGCACCTTTGGCAGTAAATATATGCTGCGTTTCAAAATACAATTTTGTAGTGGGGAAAAAAGGAGCGCGGTTTGTGAGTTGGCTTTTTTGATTGACACCCTGTCCCCAGGATCATGTTTAATCCCTGCTTCACTCCAGCCTTTTCATAACTCATTTCTCCGCGAGAGATGGGGACCCTGATGGTTGCCTGGGAGACGGCGATAGCGCTAAGCCATTTCCATGTCTGCAGCCCATTTGCAACAAAGGTCGTCACAAAGTCATTCCCCGACACAGCGCGCGTTTATGATGACACTTTCCCGTTCTTTTCTCCTCACCGAGCGCGTGCGCGCGCTCCCCAACATCAGCATCTGATGACGCAACTGCCCTTTCTGATCAAAGGAGATGCATGGCCTTGTGTAGGTGTCTTTATGCTATACTTCCCCCTCTATCACTCCCTCCCTCTCTAATGCGCAAGGAGAAAAATGCCTTTACTTTCAGTCTAAATAGGCCTACTACAGAGAGCGCGAGGCGCACTACCGTTTTATTTTGACATTTTTTATCGACAATCTATTCCACCCTTTCAGGAAGAAGAATGCATATTGCATGACTGGGAAGCATGCCGGGAAAACTGAATAGGCTCAAAAGCTGTGCTTCGGTGTCATGCGACAAACCTCGATGGTACACTAGCAAGGGAGCAGGGTTTACTTATAGTTTGCACATATGATAATTACATTCATTCATTCTTTTATGCATGCTTAAGTGTCTTGCTTGCCTGTTCGCATTGTCATTCATACATGGCACATTGAGAAAGTTAAGGTTATAGTTAAGATTTTCAACTATTGTCTTCAAAAATAAATATTGTGAATTTTATTCTCGAAACTAAACCCCAATAGCAGCATTTTTTTTTTTTTTTTTTTTTGTAATAACTATTGGGCAAACAAGTGAACGCAATATTAGACAACTAACCTAATATTATTTTACGAAAGGTTTTATTTTCGAAAGATTGAACTGTGCTATGATATAATATTTTTTATGTTACCTTTTATATTGCTGTTTCACGATTTTGTGTGTGTGTGTGTGTTACTTTTTTTCACTGTTTCATTTAGGCCTATGCTAAAAAAGCAATACCAGGATGTGTAAATGGGAGGTTCTTATTGTGACAACTTACCCCATATACTGTGACAGTTTAAAAGACCAACTTCCGTTACTGAACTGAACCTTTTTCTTGAGCGAGAAACGGTGAAAATGATCAAAAACTTGTTATTGTTTGAAATGCGCAGATGAATTAATAAACCATGAGAAATAATCAATGAAGTAAAAATGTGTGACAACTAGCCCCGGCCTCCATTCACACTTGCATAGCCAAACATGATGTGGTAAAGATTCACCTGTTCAGACATTTTTTTTCTTGGAATGTTCATAGAAAATAGCTTCTTAAACTTGGCAGTTAAACAGTTTATGGCGACAAATGATGATGCCTCACACCCCTTTGAGATGTGCACTAAGAATCCCCCTCCCAGATTCGTTTTGTTTATTCTTTCTCTTCTTTCCTCTTCAGAAGGAGAAAGTTTATAATAAATGTCGTAAGGGCAGAACGCGATGCGAGTTGTGGAAGGCAGATAGAGCGTTCATTAGTGCCTTTGGTGAAATAATTACCTATCTCCGCGCTGCACCTTCACGCTGGAAGTTCGCGTGACGCCCACGAGGCTGATTATGGTAAATCCACGCGCGCGCACGCCAGTATTCAGGCTATTGATCAGGCTATTCAAACATCACGCACGCGCCCTCTTTAATTGCACAAGGAGCTTCGGGCTGAGAAGAAACTCGAAATAAATAAATATTCTAATTAAAATGTATTCGAAATTCCTCTGCGTTGGTGTCATATCACATCCTTAATTGCTTTTGAAGCTTGTCGTTTCAAAACAATTGATAAAGAAATGCGCTACCTTTGCGTAAAAAGGAAGATAAGCTCAGAGAGTAGCTTACAGTGCCTCCGATAAATCACAATTTCACTCTCACAAAAAGTATGCAGCAAACACATACAAAAGAAAAACTCTCATCTATGTGGCACTTTCTGAAATTAAAAAGGGAAATATGGGCCGTTAACCTTAAAAGTTCTGTTTACAATCTTACAGATCGCAAGGGTAAAACATTTTATATGCCTTTAAATAGTCCAATATTAATGCATTCCTTTTATAAGAGGGCCTGATGACCAAAATGTGCAATATATGGAAAAATATATGAAAAAAGGAACGCTGATTCATAACTACTTAATCTCGTGATGAGTATCTGTGATACTTTTTCACTGTCCGAATGTTAAATGTTTCTTCAAACAGACTGATAAAATCCTTTTAACATTGTGTCTTGATAGCATTGATGGCCTACTGCATGCTTTAATGAAAGCAAATGAGATTACACCCATAGTTTCGGGTCAATTGATGTGGAATATGTTTAACCTTAAAGACCCACTAAACTGCAGATTGTTTTACATAACAATACCTTAACTAAATCGTAATTTTCCAAATATTTAACCTGAATACTTTTCATGTTTAGTTCTTGAAAAATTCAAGGCAAGTTCCCCCCCCCCCCCCTATATTATTCTACGGAACCCAATCGGTAGAAAAATATTCCAAATGATTTTTGATATAGCCTAATAATTGGGTTGCTTTAAGATGATCATACTAGTGGCTTCCTAATAAGCCTATATATGTCTGTTTGCATTTATTACTTTGCTTACAAATTATGGATAAATAATGTGTTTGTTGATGCTTATACATGTCTTTTATTATAAAGTTTACCAACAGGGGGCGCCGTGATTAGATTTCTTCATCATCATCATCATCATCATCAACGAGTCTTTTTAGTATTAGTTTATAGCAGCTGTTTGTTGTTTTTGTGTTTGCATATGTTATTTTGAAAAACTTTCTGTCCTGTTTCACGTCTAGACTAATGTTGGACTGCGTCAATTTGCATACATGAATTTTACTTGCAAATGAACAGTTTACGCAGGTTTCAGGTGTAGCGTCTAAATTTGTCAAATAAAAGACTAACATATCTTAGGGATCACGTAGGAAATTCTTTTTTGTTATTCCTTTATGAATAGGCTACGTGTTTTACAGATTGGATCTCGCTGCCAGTGTTAGTTCATTCAAAGTTGTTTATGTTCTGTAGGTTATATAAGTCGATTCTAACAAACATAAAAGCATAAAAAAACATTATAATACATTTATTGATGTAAAGAATATTGAAATAAAGTCTTTTGTAGGAATGTTTAGATATTTTACTGGGGGTGGGGTGGGGAGCAAAAATACTCTTTAAGATTGTTGCAGTTTGGACGATTTTGCCTTATGTTTTGTAAACATCCCAAAGAAACCTTCAGATATAACTAAAAATATATATATATTTATAAAACACAAGTACAATCTCATTGCAAATTCATAACAGAACTTGTTAATGTTAAACCTGTTTGCTCTTTAGGATTATCATTAGACATCTGTGTATATGTGTGTATTAATCAATCTGCCATGAAATGCTTTGTTTTTTCTCTTCTCACCTTTAGAGGAAACTTGTGTCTCTTCTCTGACCTCTTCATGTGGCCTCTGACCTTTGTGGAAGCTGTGAGTGACATTATCTTCTAATCTGCAAAAACGAACATCACTCACACATGCATCTATATAATGTGAATGTAATTAAAGTGCTTGATAAATGACTTGATGAATTGTTTTCCTTGACCATTAAAAATTACCTGATACAAGGATATCATCTTCTACATTTATGATATGGGGAGATTATTTAAATTAAATAGCCAAAAAATAATGATGAATGAAATGCGGCAACAGGCTTTTCATGCTCATTTCATGGACTTTTGATGAACTTGACATTCACTAAAAATTACACTGACATCATTTGCTTAAAAGTCAATGATAAAATAGCTTATAACAGTGTAGCTCTAAATAGTAGAGCTAGATGTTTGCACATGCCACCTGGATTTATATTTTGTTAGCAAATTAGTTTACATTACATTTTAAGTGGGACATATAAGGCCAAAGAATGATGATGATATAGATTACTACGATACGATAACTAGCCTATATAACCATGAAGTCCACAACAAAACTATGATGATAACGACAGAGAGGAAGGATCTTATTGGAATCTCTAGTCGGTTCCGGAAGTACAAACTGATTAAACCTTTAAAGACAGCCACTGTGAGCTATGAGGTTGTTAATCGAAAGTATTTGCTTCTGCTGAAGCTATTATCCTGCATTATTTTAACTTTGTTTTAAAATAATCGTGTTTAAAACCTAAATTTGGGGTGAAAAACTACATTACCCATGATGCTGTACAGAAAATTCCACCAATCAGAGAGTTGAAATAAGCAAATGAGCCAAAATATTTCTTTAGCTCCGCCCACTCCCATGAAGCGCTGCAAATGACATAATCGATTCACTCTCCCTATGCTCTCTAAATACTTAAATATATATATATATATATATATATATATATATATATATATATATATATATATAATATGAGCATACATTTTTACATGAGCAGTTATATATTTCTCCATTAATTCAATTATGCTGCTAGCAATGCTTCATGGGATTGTAGTTCTTTCCCCTCACTAAAGCCGTTAAGTATACACTCTTGTACCTTTGTATTTCTGTCCGATTTTAAAATAATTTTTTTGCTTCAAATCAAAGTTTGTAATGTTGTGATTCACCTCATAGCTGGTTGACTTTTTTTGAAATCCCTACAGGAGAAATTAATGGGGAAAAAAAATACTTCCGCAACCAATGCCACTGAAAAAGTGAGCGGGCACTACTGCACCCTAGAAAGATATTTGGAAGAATGTTTTGTAACCAAGCAGATCTCGCCCCCCATTGACTACCATAGTAGGAAAAAACAAATACTATGGTAGTCAATGGGGGGGTGAGATCTGCTTGGTTACAAAACATTCTTCCAAATATCTTTCTTTGTGTTCAGCAGAACAAAGAAATTTATACAGGTTTGGAACAACTTGAGGGGGGAGTAAATGATGACAGAATTTTCATTTTTGGGTGAACTATCACTTTAAATTGCACTTTTTCTTTTTAGAATTATCAGTGTGAACACACTGCTCACACTGTTCATACTACAAAACGGCATAGACTATTGCATAAGTACATAAACTGGGATGCACCTGTATTTCAAACAAGAACAAATGTAGGATGGGACTTGATTTTGTCCATCAGGAATTGGATCATTGGATTGGATCATTGCTGTGTGATCTATGCTATGTAAGTGATAGATTAGTCTATTGATGTGGACACTAATATAGTTATCATTTTAGGTGTGAATGGGCATTTAATGTCCAAAACCGCGTTGAAGCCATTATAAGAATTTAGTCATTCATTTTTGATATATCATGACAAATCCATATGCTTTTACATTTACAGTCATGACCTTAACGCTCATCTTTGCTGCGTTAAAGGCATGCAAACATTTCATGGGTGTTTTGTTATAGTAGGTGCCCAGAGCTCATAACTATTGTCTGTAGATACACCCTCTTTTAACAAGCAGGCCTGGATACCAGTCTACATGTGGAACGCATTTCTTATCACCATCCAGTCCACTGCTAACTGCTCCCTGCTGCAGCAGAACAGTCATTTCTGCTTTGAAACGAATAACAATGCAACAATAAAGGCCTCAGTTTTCTGTGATAAGCGCTAACATAAAGAAATGATCTAGCTACGGTAAAGGCTCATTTAGCCAGCCGTATCTGTGCGATTAGCGGAAATGACAGGTAGTGAGGGGATATTTGAGGAGATTTTAAATGAGTTCAGTGGTGGAGAGTCCGCATCAGGTGGAATACTTCAAAGCTGCTGTGTGGGAGCTAAATAGTCATATTGGCAGAACTACAAAGGGACAGACTGATAAGACAAGTATTTTACCCTGTTGTACCCTTCATATGTGTAGATTACTTTCTTGAGTATATGAATAAAATTTCAACATTTGTCCTCATTATTTCTTATCTTGCTAATTAAAAAAAGTGTGAAATCTTTGTTGCATTCTTAAATTTAGATCCATTGCTCAAAGTATAGCGGCCCAAAAATGTATTTCGATGCTTTAAAAATTTTCTTAATGTTTGCTTTAGGCCTATAGAAAATATTAAGCCATGTAGCATTTAGCCTATTTTAAAGAAGAATAGCACAACAAGTTAAACATTTCACAAAAAGACATTTGTAATGTTTCAAATAACAAAAGAAGAATACCGATCAAAATCAAGCATTTGGACACTTTTTTGTGGACCGTCAGTGGAACAGGTAATCGTGGCCATGAACAGAGCGATTGCGAGTGTGATATTGCTTTTATAAATAAACAAATAAACAAGAAGTTAATATTGCGTAACTTACATTTTAGACACTCTTTTGCCAGTTACTTTGTCAGTTTTTGCTCCACCAATGAAAACAGTTCCAAACAAAGCCAAAGCAGATAAGCTGTTGAAAACCGAACAACATTCATTCATTACTGAATTAATTTGTGTTTCAACAAATTGGTTGAGAAAATGATTCAATGATTCACTCATAAAGATGTCTGAATACAAAATAGTGTACTTACCATACAGCCCTTGCTATTTCTGCAATTTCTTTATATGGCCGAAATACAGTTCAAAGACCAGGGGCCTGTACCATGATAGTAGATGTACAAACTCAGGGTTACAGGATTAGTTTCAAGTTGACAAAAGCAAACCAATTCAATCAGGTTTGTTGGTACCATGACGCAGATCATCAACTTTCTCTGTCAACTCCGGCTTTGATCCTGAGTTCATGGAGTGCGTGCACATGAAAGTGTGACATCAGTAGCGAACAGCCAGACACATGCCTTGAAACATAGAGAAACTGCGATTTACTTCTTGCAAGAAAATCAGCAAGACTCTTTTCTCTCTTCTGCTGAAGATTAAGGGGCTGTTTACATGACGTTTTCAACAAAAAACATTTAACTATTTATGCGTTTTGGCTGCATTTAAACCACAGTGGCGTTTGCTGAAAACGCAAACTTTTGAAAACGTTTTTAATGCGCAAGTTTTAAAAAACAATACCGTAATCGTCTCCACGTAAACTACAAAAACGCAAATTTGTGAAAACATTGATGTCATGCACATGCGTATTACATGTTCAGTCTATAGGCAACTACTGGCCTGGCATGAATAATACAGCATTTTTAGTCATTTTTACAGATCTGTGTGAACGGGATCATTTGTCAATGTTGTGGAGGAAAAACATTTCCGTTTTTAGTGGCTACGTTGTTGTTGTGTAAACATACCCTAAGAGATTGAAGAATATGAAGTACATAAATGCATTTACACAGCAAGAAGAAAATATATTGCTAGATCAGTTTAAGTGAAAGATGTTAAGTTAGTTTATATATAGCTGATATATATATATATGCTTTGTTTATCGATTCCAAAACATATTTATGACATATTATCTGTATATATTTATGTTCATTTAAACTGTACATTTTATTAAAAATTGTTAAACTAAAATTGCTCACGTGTATTGAATCATGGGTATAATATTTATATAAATAATATAAAATAATTATAATAAATATCCATCGATAAAGACAATTTTTTATTTAAAAATCGTTTACTATATTGTCACCTTAAATATGGGGGGGGTGACTTTATTGTGTCAGATATGTCACTTGGCTCACAACTGATTGGTCCAATTTCAGTTTGAAACCTAGAACATAATCTGCCCTGGAGCAGGTTAGCCATGGAGCGTTACTATGGCAATGAACACCGCTAAACCCAAGCCACTTTCATGGTGCCTAAAACCCAGGGTTGCCGCGAACTAAACCGAAACATACCTGGCTATCCACCTAAACCGGCTTCATGGTATAGGCCCCAGAACTACTGTAACGGTTAAAATATCAGTGGTACCACACAGCAAAATATTAACACAGTTATGCACAACAAACTTCCGTATTCTGTAAAACAGGTTGCCTCGCTTCCGGTTCAGGTCTTTTGTATGTGCTTCGTTAAATATAAAGCTAGGGCTGCCAACTTTTGAGTTCAGCTAGGAGTGAGACACATTTCATGATTCGATTCATGAGCTTGCGAGGTTGCGATTCGATTTTTAAATCTCCATTCAATATTGATTCATTTGGTACATGGATATATAACTTGAGAGATGATCGGTTTGCTTAAACTGAGGCTTCAGTGTTGTCATGCCACATCAAGTGCGCCAAACGATAGTTTTAATTTCATAAAACTATTTCTATTTCTTATATAAAAAAATAATAATAAAGCTGAGACTTTGTTTCATAACCTGGTCTGTCTTGTCTATCTCCGCGATGTTTTTCACTGTGTGAGAATGGATGTGTGGCATAACAGCGTGAGGGTTGGCAGCCCTGATTAAGGTGTTTTAAGATGCCTTCAAAGGAGCTACCAAATATGAGCATAAAAAGTTCTTACAAGCATTCGTATAGCCTATTAAAACTGAATAAAACGCCAAGAATAAAAATAGCTAGCTAGGTTAGCTGATTACCTTAAAAATCTGTAAATATGGCCGTCAGTTCATACTTCTTTTAACACTTTTTCCAATAAGCAGATGCGATGAGACTAACGCCATCTCACGACCAATTGGTACGTATTTTACAAGGTGGCTAATTCGTACGAATTCGTCCAACGTCACTCGTATGAATTCATACGGTTTGTCTAAACCCCAGTGACGGGTAGGTTTAGGGGCAGGGTTAGAAGCAGATCATTAATACGAATTTGGCAACTCGTAAAATACGTACGATTTAGCAAAAAACGTACGAATTCGTACGAATTAGCCACCTCGTAAAATACATACGAATTACTGTGAGATTATTCATGTGACGTTCGACATAAAGCCCATGGTATCTGCAAACAAATCATGCTTCAAAAGATCATTTTTATCCGTTTAGTCCATTTCCGGAAAGTTTACACAGGTGTCCTAGCACAGGTTTAACTAATTCATGTTCCACAAAAGACACAGAAAGTGTCACAATACTAAGTATCTTTATTGTTTTATCATTTAAAACCGTCGTTATATGCGAAAAGTAGCTACACTTGTTCTTCATCTTTTTTTTTTTTTTTTAAATAAATGCCACTTGCTTTGACACTTTTTTGACAAAATAGTTTTTGGGGCCACTTTAAGTTGAAACAATTACAATTTTGTTAAGCACTTTGCCTTTGAGGATTGAGGGTTTTGTATAAGCAGCATATCATAATTGAATAAACAATGCCCATCTCTGGTTATTTGTTTTTTTATTCAATGTGTTCTTGAAAAAAAACATTTCAATGTGTAACTGATACTTCATTTATCATATTTAACTCATTTCAACCTATGGCAATATAAAAACATTTACAGTTCAGTTCCCAACCATAATTTGAGAGAAAAGCCATATTCAAGCCTAAAGCCAAAACCAACTGACTGAACAATACAGAAATATCACTAAGGTTAAATAATAAAACACATTTAACCTTTTATTTATTATTTTGACAGTGCTTATGAAAACCTTGTGTTAAGATTACAGTCACTGAGCATTTTTTCTGAATGATTGGTCCACCTATCTTTACATTCCAACCCAAAACGAACGACAAGACAACAAAACAATAAGATGTGAAAAAGCAACTTTTAATTAAATCCATAGTAAAATGAAACTGCACCTTCAGTCAAAATCAATCAGAAGAACGATATTAAAAGGCAGATTATAGTACAGAATGTTTTTTTCTCCTGGGTGATTTGATGAATCAGCACATACATGGAACAACCATTAAATGAGGGCGAACTGAGAGGTTCATTTCAACACATCTACTGAACAATCATGAGCTCAGTACAAAGATCATATAGACATACTGTACGATTCTCCACATAAAAAAGTAACATATACACATTTGAAATTTTCATTTTTAAAAAATACATTATGATACCGGACACTGAGTTAAGTTAACCAAGTTAAAAGAAGGGCTGGGTGAAAACAAAACAAAAACAAAAACAAACGCAGCAAAATAGAGTTGGAAACGAATTAAGGCGAAAACAGATGAGCACGAAGACGGGAGAAAAAGAAATGTGGGTCAGTGCGCTTTGCGTTTCCTTTTTTTTGTCTTCTTGTCTTTCTTTTTGCCAGCACATTTCACACAGAACCACGACTGGTCCTCTGGAGGGGCAGCTACAAGACCCACACATGGCCTGAAGGAGAGAGAAAGAGAGATCGATGAGTCTCACAAGTTGTTTTTCATGATACCGATCTATATCATTCAAGCTTATGTGCCAAGTTTGCATTTTTTTTCATATATTTTGACATAAATTCGAAATGGAGACTCAAAAAAAGCATGTCTTTTATATACAAAAACTACTTGATCATTCTCACCATCAAAATATCTACTTTCATCATGAAAGAGACACAATTTGTTCTCTATGCGTGTGTGTGTTTTGGATCTTTGAGCGAAACGCATCAAAAAGATGATTCCCAAAAAGCTTTACAGTAATGCCAGGCAATCTAGGCTCATTTTGGGTTTTTTTTTTATTGGGACTCCCTCTGATTTACTTTAAAAGTGTGTGTGGCTCTTGAAATGGCATGAAAGAGAATTAGTGTAAAATAAAACAACTCTGTAACTTTAATTAATCAAAACATACTACATGCATGACTTCACCTAAAGTCAAGATGAAATTAAACAGATAACTTCCTTATTGATAAAACCTAAGTCCTGTCTACAGTTTTCCTCAAAAACATCACTGGAAAAAAAAATAAAAATCTGTGTTTGGTGAATGTGTAACGTAAGAGAAGCTAGAAACGGCTTTTACCAGTGATACCAGTCGTCACACTCGTCACATCCGATCATGGGACTGCCGTCATCAGGTTTATTACATCCTGGACAAATCCAGATCTGATTACCCCATTCATCCCGAATCTGTGATGAACAAACACAAGAATCAATCAAACAAATTTGAAAAGTGTTACTTCTGGCATTGGTCAAAAAGCAAAATAAAAAAAAGTGCTATTATATACTATTATATGTGTCACATGATCTCACATCCTCTATCATTTCGAGTTGGAGGTCACAATAAACCGTTTAAACCATTTTTTTTTCTAGCATAGCCTAAAATTTTAGCTAGAAAAAATCTAGGGAAGAACATGTAAATAAATATATGCAATATAAGTTATATATGCATTATATTTTCCATGCTTTTATGTGCAGTCTTTCAATTTTTAAGTCAAATAATGTCGACAATAATAATAATATCGACAACAATTTGTAATTCAGTGCATAACATTCAAAACGTGTTTCAAAGCCAAGGTCACATTAATGAAGCAAGTCGCACATGATATTTATATAAAATATACTCTTGTACACCTTAGCTTAATTATAACATTGAAAATTCTGGGTCAGAGCCTGATACTGATGCCTGAACTGTATATTGGCGTACTATATTAGTTGCTTGACAACTGTAAACAGTTTAAAACTGGGCTAACGAATTATATTGTTTTGCTGAAGAATTAATTATTGTGTTATTAATTACTAAGAAATAATATAAATATTAGATATATTATAATGTATAATATAAATATACTTTTTGTATTAATAAAATTGATATTAATATTTATAATAATAAAATTAATACAATCCAATAATTAATTTTCAATAGTGTTGTCGTGTGTACATTTGAGACTTACCACGTATGCACTGACGGTCTCTGTGACAACGCTGCATCCCCGTGCTTTGGCCTGGCTGGGTGGCGGCTGAATGGGGGCGACTGGGGGCGGAGGGGGCAGGACAGGAGGAGGGCGGGGTGGAGGTGCTACAGGAGCCGGGGCAGGTGGAGGAGGAGCTGGAGGGGAACGCATCCGAGCTCCTGGACCGGACCTGGCCACTGGGGTCCGTGGTGGAGGAGGGATGGGTTCTGAATCTGGGACCACCTTACTGATCACACTGGCGAAGAAAGAGAGCGGGAGAAAGGGTTATATACCATATCATCTAATTTATTTACATGAACTGATAGTTTATTGTACTACTGTTTGTTTTAACTATAATTAATAATGAATTTTAGCTTTTTTAAATATATATATATATATATATATATATATATATATATATATATATATATATATATATATATATATATATACACACACACACACACACACACACATATACACAACATATACACACATTTATAAATTATAAATTGTATAAATATTAATTAAATAAATAATAATAATAAAAAATCATATATATCATTCTCCTGTGATGGTCAAAAACCAATATAATGACCAATTTTATAAATCAGCTTTTCTGTATATGTATATAATAAATAACAAAGATGTTAGATGTTAGGAGTAATCTACATACCGCCATTTTTGGGATGCTACACTTATGCCTTTCTGAAAGCTTTTCTATGCTTGCATTAAAAAAATGACCTTATATTATCTGCATTCAAATATTAGCTGATATGTTTACCAGTATATTATGGATCCTTAATAATAATCATCTGGCAATAGAGAAGAACTTAATGCAGTTTGTATCACATGCAGTTCGACTTTTAAATGCTGCCAGACATACTGATTAAATCCTGCTGTTGCCGAGTAACAGGTTGATTGACAGGCTCAGAGAGAGTGGACAGTGGCGCTTGCTGTGGTATTGACCCTGAGAAGGGCGTGTCAAACGGTCAGCTCCGATTACACACACAGACACTCATTATTTATGCTTCATCTGACTGACACACACACACACCACAACCATGCACAGGACTCCCTCTCGGGGCAAAGATGGTGTGGGGTATGCCCTGTCCAGGATGTGACCTCAAGACCTTTCAGAGGTCAAAGTTGACCTGTGTCCATGTTTTAACGTGCATCAGAGGAGCTTCTGTTGAGATCTCAGAATTATTTACACTGTAATGATCATTATTTTTGTCATTGCAGATGCAAATCAGTACTCTTTTATCTTTTACTTTCATCACTGATATACTATGCATCCCTAAAGTCTTTCAACCTAAAATAAAAGTAAAACATAAACAACATCTAAAGCTTTGTGTTTATGTAAATAAAATAAAACACAAGGACAGACATAAAAACACATTTTCCTCTTGAAAGGACTGCTGATTGTGTTTTTCTACACACCAGACTACAGGTGCAAGAAAAGAACACAACATAGGCAACATCAGAGGCACGACACACACTCCCAGGCTGAGAATAAAGGCCATCCTGTACAAACAGACACACACTCAGACGTAAACACTAATGTTTCCTGTCCTGCATGCAGGTGGAACTGAAGAGGCGAGGAAGAAATTCAAAAGCACAGACAAAACACTGTGTAGACACTATACTTTCTGAGTCTAAATCACACTGGCCATTAAAGCGACATCAGTCACATGTAGACGTTCAGGAATCAGTAATCGCCTTACCTGTAGTATGGCGCTGTGTGTGTATGAGGGGGTTAAGTGGTGTGAACACTAGCGCTATTGATAGGAGTGTGCTGGAGGGGGCCATGATGTGGGGGGTGTGTGTGTGTGTTTGCCCCCCTCAAAGACCTCATGGGCCGTCTGGGACTGGTCACAAGACCCAAAGCCTGAAACTCACACCTGTACACAGACTCAGAGACTCTGACCACACAGAGAGCTGCCTGATAGTCTCAACTCTCTGTGTGTGTGTGTATGTAGGGCGGGGGGTGGGGGTGGGGTGGGGTACTTACATCTTGTCTTGTCCAGCGCCCACTCTGAGGGTCAGTCGGGGAATGACAGGAGATGGTGGGACAGCAGGAGAAATATCAGCCTGAACAGAGACAGAAATCATTGGAAATATACTGTATAAATATTGAATTATTGCTCAGCCCTCTTTGAGCTTTCTTTAATGCTGTCTATCTAATAGGAATTTGCAAATGTCATACAAATTACTGATCTTGCGATAACCATTATGCTAATCAATGTAATAAATCTCTTCTGTTTTGCCTATATTTAGATACAACATTTGCATTAAAGCTATGAATGAGAACTTTACATGCTTCTTAACAAAACATTATAATGTATAACAGAAAAGCTCTAAAATACACTCTACTCTATTTGGCTTCAATATTGAGTTTTAAAAGAATAATAATAAAATCAAAACAATGGCCTGATGGTTATATATAATGGTTTATAACTATGGTTTTTAAGCCAGTTTTGTACATTGTGCAGCAAAATGCAGGTGTCCCTTCTCTTTTGAGTGCCTTCTAACAGTTCATACGATTGTTTACAGAATAGACAATTCGCTACTGAAAAACTCATGTACTGATAACCAAATTTTCACTGAATCCACAGAGTGTGTATACAATCAAAATACTTCAGTTTTAGCTTCACATACACAAATCATGGTGTCTCAGTTGACAACAGACACAAAAATTAGCAGATATTACTATGCCAAACGTTGCTATCATCACACTGTAAACCCTAACGCTCAAAATAATTAATTGGTTTGAGTAGGGCAAACTCAATTTAACAAATTAGTTCAATCAAATTAACTTTTATGAGTATTCAGAACCTTTTTTCTTTTGAGTTCACGAAACTGACACATTTGAGGTAATCTGAATTGTTTCATTGTTTTGAGTTTTATGAACTTGTTTCTTTTAATTTAGAAAAACTCAAATTTACCTGAAACTGGGCTGGGGTTTTTTTTATTTCACAGCATGCTTGGCGTGTGCAAGAATAATGATAAGTGGGGGATTTAGTAGTGTTTAATGCTTTGCTATCCCAATTTAGAAGAGTTACTGTTATGTGGGGTTTTTGGGGGGGTTACCATCAAGGTGATGAATGGAGCATGAGCTTAGTTTGAGAAAAGGTATATGATAAATGTTCTATATTGCCGTACTTTTTCAGCAATTGCTATGTTATACTAATGTTATCAAAGCATTGTTACCAATTAACATTTGCTAAATTAGCTAGTTATAGCTAGCTAAATTTCCACTGCTAAAAATATACGTTGAGATTACATGATAATTTTAAATGTATGAATTAACTTTTCAAGTTAAGAGCAATTAAAATGTATCAGTACAAAACTGAAATCTGCCAGTTCCGCTTACTTAAACTTTGAAAAATTTGATGTAACTGATTACTGAGTTTTGCCAACTTATTTGGGTTTACAGTGCACTGTTGTCTAGTAGGATTGACACCATATTCCTCATACCCACGGAATGAATACTTAAAACTGAGGTTACCCTTCCCAAAACTTGCGGTGTTGACATGATCATGAAAATCTAAAGTCAAAAGCAAGCTATTAAACTACAAATCAGCTACTAATGGGGACAAGACCACCTGGCCTCCCCTCAGATGCTCACACTTAACACAGCAGATGGACAACATAGTGTCCTGCTAATCCAGTTTAGCTAGCACCAGGGTCAGTCCTCCTGAAAAGCCCTTTATGTACACACACCTCTGATGCTGGCAGTAGTGTGTCCTGTCCAGGGCCATGGAGGCAGGGAGGAACAGAGAGAGGGGTACAAACAGACCCCAGTACAGAGATAAAAACAGCAGAATGGGATGATGCACAGAACAGAGCGCATGAGAGATGGAGGAGATGATAGCATAGGGACGGATAACGTGGCGCTGGCTGAGGAGACCGGTGTAGAGTGTGTCTCGGGGGTTTTTCCGAGGCTTAACGAGAGTGAGGTGCTCTTTGTGTGTTTGTGTTGGGGAGAACCCCTGCCGCTGTGGCGCTTTTGTCCGCCCAGATCCCCCATAATGCCGCTGCACTAATTGTTTAACACAGAAACATGTCTTTTCTCTCTTTAATGTTTTTGTTTTTATTGTTGCGCCGCGCATTCATTACAAAACCTTTGTGGATTTGGAGACTCCTCCCTGTGTCTCGCTCTCTCTGTCTGTCTACCACCCCATCCTCTCTCTTTCTCTCTGTTTTTCACTTCCTTTCTTCTATGGAAAGAGGGGAACGTAAGTATCAGCAGAATTGAGAGGATGGCTGGCAGGTTGCATCATTTGGAGAGAATAGGAGCGTGAGAGGCTGTGTTAGCCGCAGCATTAGCATATATGCATGAACAAACCTGGCGAGTGACGCCAAAAAAAAACAAAAAAAGCTCTGGAGGTATGCCTGCACGAGCAATTCTCGTTCTCCGATTCGCTTTCAGATCCGATCGTCCCAAATGGATGGCTTTTATGAAGCATTATAACCATGACTATCACACGTCTCTTCTAGCGATACATGCTTGGAAAAGAACCGCCAACCCCGATTGCTCCTATATGCGGGTTACACTATACTGGGGATATACAAGGGCTGCAACTCTAAACTGCCATAAAAGATTTATCAGCAGTTTGTACTCCAGTTGATTAGAGGAGCTCTTGAGTTAACGCTGGACTTGGCACAATGAACTTTAGACTGCCGTGTTAATCTATGGAAAACTCCTCTGAGAGAATCGGGCAAAACAAACTTGTTTCACCTGGTACCAGTGTTTCCTGCTCTGCTATTCAACAACGGTGCTGCATAATCTACAGTGCCATGGCAAAATAAATTATATCTAACCCGAGTTGTGACTTTGCAGTCTGATTTGAATGTGATGAAATAGAAAGAGTGGGTAGCACAAAATAATACAAAGACAATAAACAGACTTCTAAATATTGGTTTTGCTTCAGGACCTAGATTTTACTTTGGGATCAAAAGGTAACCCAATACAGTAACTAAAGGGCAGGAATGATTTTATCCATTAGGAACTGACCTCAGCCAGAATGGAGGGAGATGATTCAGCTACAAGGTGGTGAGAAGTAAGTAATTTTAAATTTTTAACGGTCATTAAAGTTGTAGTTTCAAAACACGAACAACTTCACATTGCAACATCTCCCAACTGGAAGAACGGTACCTGTGTTTTCTAACCACAGTAGGGCAATGGGGAACAGCCGTCCAAAACAGAAGCAAGTACAGACCTCTCAACCTCCCTAAGGAAGAAGCCAAGGCCGTGTGTCTTGACGATAAGGCCCATGTATGTGTGTGTGCGTGTCTGTAAGAGCGAACGTGTGTGCACACTCAGGGTGACCCACAATAGCAGGACGAGATAGTACTATCTGCTTATGTTAATTAGTCTTTAAGTGGTTGAGGAGGTGGCAGCAATGTCTTTCTCCCTAAAAGTGCCCCGTCCTACTTAACCTACTCCTATCACGATTAGGCCCGCTCATTCAAACACGCACCGCACGCGCACCCAACATAAATGGCTGCGGGATCGCGCAAATTGATTAATCAGCTTCTAAATGGATGTAAAGTGCTGTAGCTAGCGTGACCCGGAGACCGGCGTCACTCTTTAAAAGCGCTATGAGCTAAGGAAGCGATAACGAAAAAGTGAAAAAGGAACTCTCGAAATTTTACAAGAGTGTAATACCATAAAGCACAATACAATTAAATATGATACAAAAGCCCTTTTTGTGTCCTTTAGCAAAGAGTCAGTGTTCAAAAGGGGTGGAGTGTAGAGAGACTGTGCTAAATCAAAATTCATAGCTTTCATAGACAACATTTAAACTAAACAGTTTAAACAAAAGGGGTAAATGTAAGGCCCGTGGTCAACTCTTACCTTTACTGTTCATACCAATGACCTTAATCACTGCATTTCAAAAATATGTAATGTAGTTATGGCATTCATGTCATCCCTGGAATGTCAGATCAGGTGCCGGATGCATAAACTGATAAAACTAGTCTTAAAAGTTAGTCATCAAAGACTGTTCATAAAGTCAGTTAGATTAAAACAGAATTGGTCTAATTTGATACCAAAAAATAAGACTGATTGCCCCTTGGCTAACTGCTAGTTGGTCATATGAGTTCTTCAGACACTGTCTTAACATAATGGCTACGTTTATGCAACTGGGTATAAGCACAAAGAATATCTTGCCCATCATGGAATACCCTTCATTACTGATAGGATTGGGAACGGAGAACTAGTTCTTATTCACAACAGCTTAACTGGTTTAAAGAATACTGGAACTGAATGACATTCATTATATTTGGTTCCTTAAACAGCTGAATTGATTAGTTAAGTGTCTGACTTGTTGGTACTTGGATCATGTCGAATTAGACTTGTGGGCCATTTACTATTGTTGTGTTGTGTGTACTCTAACAACGTGTTCACATTCGACTGCGACCGTTGTTCCATCGTATTTTGCCATGCTAACACCGCTTGATACTGTCTACACTGGACATATCAAAGTGAACAATCCAAATCCATTTATCCACTTGTTAGAAGTAGCGCAAGCACGTAGAGCACGTCAGAAATAGAACGGGTCATAAGTTTAATGTTGGCGACTTGTCGAGCCGAATCCAGTGTAGACAGAATCACTAATTATGAGTAACATTGTGTCAGGTGCAGCAGTGGTGTAAATTATTTGAGAAAATGTAATTAGTTAGTATCTTTTTAACTACTTTCAATTCAATATCAAAGATATTAGCAACTTTTACTATCTACTTGACTACATTTGAGTAAGTATATGTACTCTTTACTCCAATACATTTGGTAACGAGTAATGCAACTACATTTTGCTTGGCATCTAATTTTTTCTGCAGCAGTTTATTTCTGTTACAAAATAAGCATTCGCCATCTACAGGGCATTGCATGTACTACATCTTTTGCGTTTTTGCCCTTAACCAAACTTGTCAACTACTTTGTGCTAATGTGAGTGCATTAGCAGGTAGTTGCTGAATCGCAGGTGTTTTATATTTGAGATGAGGACATGGCTGCAGCCGGTGATTATAGCTAACATTACTTTATTTATCCAATATATTGAAAAAGATATTTGTTTACTTATACCTTTTCTGAGCACTTGGGCACTGAGACTCGAGTGTCTGTAGATGAGGCTGTTGTGTTGTTTGTAATATTGAGGTGTTCAGTTTTATTTTGACTTTAAAAAAAATAAACGTGATTGCTCTCCTCACAAACCAACCATTTCTTGTTTTTCATTGGCATGGCTCATAAGTGTTGAGGACTAGTGCATCTTTGAGCCTGCATTTAGTAAGAGTAAAATACTTAAGTACTGATCAGATAATCTAAGACTTTTACTCAAGTGGCATTGAAAATGGTGGCTTGTAAATTGTAATGGAGTCATTTCTGCTGTAAGTTATCTGTACTTTTACTTAAGAATGGTTTTCAAGTATTCTTTACTTCTGCTGTGTAGACAGGCTAAAGCTTGTGAGACTAAAATCAGATGACTGGTTGTTCATATAACAATAACATTGTACCTCTGAGACAATTTTACTTTTTGGCTGACATTGCTTTCTCTAACCACGTGTCATATAGCGACCATTTTTCATGATCCGGTACTTTTACAGTGAATGAAAAATTTACAGTGAAAAAGATTTTTTTTTTTTTAACTGTTCAATCAGACACACATCTGAAGTGGGCTGCAAAAACCATTTCATTTTGTCTTGTTTTCAAGTGAGCAACTAAGGACTAAGTAAAGACTAAGGACCCATTGCAAGAAAAAATGGCATAATCTCTTTTGCTTCTTTCCATCTCTCTCTACATTGTATCGTTTGTCTCCTCTTTTGCCCCATCTCTTCTCTCTCTCCACCATCATTCTCTCTCAATTTCTGTAATTCAGTGTTTGGTGGCAGTAGTTCCGAAACAGTTCTCAGGAAACAGCGCTGGATGTTGTGGTTAAGGTCCAGAGATAGCAGATTGCATTGTGGTCCCACAGCATTGGCATTGTAGCTGGATTTGTCCGGTTTTATGTAAACGCAATACTCTTTTCACCTGAACTAATACAACCAGTGGCGTAAAGCCCCTTACTGCTACCGACGGCATTTTTCTGCTAATCTCTACGGATTTAAGTCCCTTGCACACATACCTCAGGCCAACGACTGATAACCCCCCCGGCTCCCCACCCCCTCAGCTCTCTCCCTCTCTCTTTTTCCTCTTTCCTCTCACTCTCTTGTCTCTTTTTCTTTTCTCCTGGATGGCAGCAAAGCAGCCTTGCAAAAAATTAAAGTGATGGAAAGATTTAAGCAGGTGGAGAACGAGAGAAATCACTTTCTCAATCCCATCTCCCAGTGGCAGCAGGAGACAGAAAAAGATGGAGAGAAAAAGAGTGTGGGGGTCAGGGATTCAGGTAACGAAAGAAAAAGAGACAGAAAGCAGGAAAAATGGAATTCTGCAGCAGTCCAAATCAATTCAAGCTGCTCTGATGTGGTGTACATACATTATCACTGTCGTTGGAAAGTGAAAAGCGATTGGAGGATGAGTTTGATAAAGAAGAACTAACACTCTCTTTCCCTCAAGCTCTTTTGCAGACACACATACATATAAACGCTCTAAAATGGGATATGAATTGGGTAAACAGAGGCTTTGAGGTGTATTATCCCTTGTTTGATTTGCACACAGATTGATAGTCTATTGTGTATGTGTGTGTGTGCACAGGGGCTCCATGCAAGGAGCAGGATTCCAGGGACAAATCGACCGGAAAAGACGGAAATGTAAATGTAGCTCAGCGATCTACCTCTGATCTCAAAAGGTACACACACAAGGAGACAAAGACAGAAAGATACACACACACAGTGAGGCCAGCTAGTAAATCTATCTGTGCGACTCCCTTGTGTCTTGCATTATTGATGCTGCACCTGATAGTCATATTGAATTCATGTGGAAGTTTTATGAATGGCCCATGCGGCCTTATGTAGTTGGCGTTCAATGATGATTATATCATAGTTGCGTATGAAAAGCTGCGAACGCAACGCAACGCAAAGCTGTGTTACACGTACTCCTTGTTCCCGTTGAATATAGTGTTTCACTCAGAAATATAAGTTTACAACAGTATAATTTTACAAGTATTAAACACAAGACTGTGTTTAATACTGAATTAATTATTGAATTTTTCATTCAATAATCAAACATTCTCCTAAAATGGCCACCTCTATCATATTCAGCACCAAAAAGTCAGATTCAGTTTGGGAAGGCTTTTACTGTCTGTTACTATCTATACCACTATATCTATATCTACTATATACTACTATATTTACTATCTATATCAATTGGGGACATTTTCTAGTCTTATGCAATATAGCTACTGCAGCTACTTTTGTTAATAGACTGCAGTGTAGCTTTTAGTGTAACTGTAAGAGGGCAGCTTGACAGTTGAAAAGTAGCTTTCCCAACACCGCCTGAAACCAGGGACTTTATAAGTGCCAGGGTATCTTACCATTAAACTTGGTTTCTCAAGTTTTGGCTTGTCTTTCTCCTTCTCCTTTATCTTTTCTTTCTTCTCTTTGTCTTTCTTCTTCTCCTCTTTATCTCGCTCCTTCTCCCTTGGCCGTTCCTTCTCCCGTTCCTTTTCCCGCTCCTTCTCTCTATCTTTCTCCTTCTCTTTTTTCTTCTTCTTCTCTTTCTTGTCCTTCTTCTTGTCTTTGTCTTTGCTCTTGGTATCCTTGGTGTGCGGGAACAATTTATCAGGGAGTATTGGTGGCAAAGGGGGCAACATTGATGGGACTCGTAAGCAGGTCTGGGGGCTGAACAGTGGGCTGGTGGCAGCAACTGCAGCGGCGACGTCTTTGGTTACTTGAGATATCCTCTTCTCCTCCTTGCCTCGCTCCTTGCCCTTGTCTCGTTTCTCTTTCTCTTTCTTGCTTTTCTCTTTATCTTTCTTCTTGTCCTTGTGTTTGTCCTTTTCTTTCTTTCCGCCAATGCCATCTCTCCGCTCTTCACCTCCAACTCCAAGCGATAGCTCAGGCCAGGGGATCTTGGTCTCCTCCACCTGCCCTCGCTCCTTTTCCCGCTTCTTCTCCTTATTTTTTTCCTTGTTCTTTCCTTTCTCCTTGCCCTTCTCCTTGAGTCGCTCCTTGTCTTTCTTCTTCAACTTGGCCCTGATGTCTTTCTTGATTTTTTTCTTCATAAGAATAGCGGTAGTTGGGTCTTTCCGTTCCTGGGGCGGTTTGAGAGGTGGCGGTGGTGTAGGAGGCGAGTCAGGTGGGGACGACAGGTAAGAGGGCTCCGGAGGTGAAAGACTTGGGGCCTGAATTGGCTTTTGACCCTGATTGGCTTTTCGAATGACCTCGTCTATAGAGTCATCCATCGTCCAGCGGTTGGGTGGGTTGAGAAGTGGGGGAAGTGGTGGAAGCGGATGTTTTCCGGTGAGAGCTTGTGGAGGTTTGACATGGCTAAGTGTAAGTGCAGGTTTGGGTGCAGGTTTTGGAGGGTTTGTCCCCTCACTGTCTGAGTCCGAGTCATAAGCAAATGGGTCAGATGTGCCATCTCCACCCGCACAAGCGCGAGCAATCACAGCAGCAATAGAGTTCTCAATATCCTCGTCTCCTGTATCATGACCTCTGAACTGGCCATCACGAGAACTATCATCTCCGAAAGGTCCGGCCCAGCCACGTCCAGCTGCACCCAAATGGGCAGGACTGGGCCGTGGGCTGCGGGGGCTTTTGGGCCTACCGGGTGATCTCTTCCCAGCCTTCTGGTTGGTCTTGGGTGGGGTTAATGCAAGCGCTCGCCCCAATATTCCAGTGGGTGCAGAGGCACCCCCTCTTTTGGGTGATTTGTTCTTCTGCCGTGCAGGAGAGGGCGAGGGTAGTTTGGGCTTGTGTCCAGGTGTAGGAGGTGCCACAGGAGGTCTGGGTAATTCAGGGGAGAGGGGAGGGGAGGGAGAATGGGGCATATGTTGGGAGTTGAGGGAACTGAGGGGTTCCCGTGGCTCGTAACACCATTCAGGGCTAACACCAGGTTTGGTGCTTAGACGGGGTCTCTTGGCGGCAGGCAATAGACCCTCAGGTCTGGGACTCTGTCCGCCATGACGACTAAGCCAGTTCTCATCATTCTCCTCTTCCTCAACATCCTCTTCCTCACCCAAGGAGACTTGCATGGCCTCAGCAGAAGTGCCCATATCTGCAGGAACTGGTTCCTCCTCTTCCTCATCTGCCAGAAAGAAATATACAAAATATTAATATCACAGGTTTAAAACCAATCTAATGCAACCAGAATATCCAAAAGGCAAGAAACAAGAGCTGAGAAACAGGATCAAGATATGATGTAAGCCACACTGAAAGCTCACATGTACTGCAATCAACACACCACAAATTACCCACCTTATTCAGTTCGTTTTTGTAAATAATATAGATAATAAGAACATAGCAGAGGAAAATAAGACAAAGTCAGAATGTTGAAAAGGAGCAATATTAACCGAGAGGGAACATTTCAGGGTGGAATAGAAGGTGGATATCAGAGCAAAAGATCAAAATCATCCACACCTGATTACACAGCAGATCAACAGAGCGAACAAGACACACACACACACACACACACAAAATCAGACCAACATCCAAGTGTGGAAGCAATCTCTGGTTAAATCAAACTTTTTTAATGTCTCCAAGCACTCCTAACGCGCACACACACACACACACACTACACACTAGGGTGGTGTGATACCAGTTAACCAGTGGTAATCTGGCCACTGCAACTCTCTGCACCACAATGGATGACAGGAAGTGCAGGCAGAGCCCTCTGACACTCTCTATTATAAATAGTGTAATCTATATGGTAATATTGTTGTATTCTATAAGCGCAGAATGGGGATAAGATAACATTGTGACTTTAGGCTTTCTTCCGGCCGGTGGAATGGTAATAGTTATCAAAGGTTATTTGGGAATGACACGCCGGCTGCTCTCTGATTGGCTGTGGCCGGTTATTTATGATACGAATTATGATAAAGATGATGTCTCTTCTGCGACGGTCGCTCTCCCTCTCCTCGGCCCTTTTGCACAATAAATTGCTATCGTTAATCACGGGAAGGCTTTGTGCCGGCGTGATTACCGTGCCAGCGCCGTAATAAGAATTTTTATTTAAAGGAAGAATATGGATTTGTCATCACCTCCTCAGCGTGAAGTAAAGTGACAGTATTTCACAACGCTGACATTTAATTTGTATGGAAAAATAGGAAAAGCAGCATGGGTGATATTTGCATTTTATGGCTCTATCCTCCGTTTCCTTTCTTCTTGGAATAGAAGTACTCTCTCTTTTCTCTCATACAACTGGACGTTTCCACGAACAAGGTACTGACATATAGGGTCTGAAACTCTTAAAAATTAAGTCATTTTTTTCTTTGACCAAATGGCCAGTGAAAATAGCTACTTAACCTTTAGAAAATGATGGTTGTCCACCTCATGAGGTCAAACTAAATATTATAGGAGCCATTTTATTTTACATTTATTTCATATGAGTTGAAAAACTAAACAGAGACAATGTTGAAAAGTTTGATTTCAGCTCATCACTCACTTAGAACCAAACTGGTTTGCATTTTTTTTTTAAAATAACTTTTCGATAACTAACAAGGTTTAGCTTGCCGAATGTTGCTAAAAATAAATTGAAATAATCAATGAATCATTAGATACATTACTGCCATGCTGTAGAAAGTTCCTATCATCATTTACAAATTTTTTGCAATAGGGTTTTAAATCATGTGGCAACAGGGTTAAGCCCAAAATTCAGGACATAGCAAAGAATCACATTTTCAGTAATAAAATTTTTACTAATTAGGTGGGATGGATACAGAAATTTGATGCATTTAAAACTACCTGCTTTTCATTGTATGTCAATAATATGTTAAATAATAGTTTATCTAATATATCTAACAGTTCTCAGTACACAGTATTTGTGCTTGTAATGCTTTAAATAAGCAAATGACACCATTAAACCATTACATATGAAAATCAGCGTGTGTTTGAAACCAGTGCTCATGGGAGGGATTGAAATGAGAGATATCTGAAAAAGTGTGTGATAATTTTCAGACGTCAGGCCTCTACTTGTTCGTCCAGCAGAGAAACGGCTTCGTTTTCACTTGCAGCCAGTTTCTCTTTCATCTGATATCAAAAATTACCCCCCTCCCCCCTTCCTATTTCATTTGGCACTGCTGAAGAAAAGCACAGATTTGTACACTTGCACACATAAACACACGACGCTTAATTGATTGTGTCACTTACAAATGCGAATAAGACTAAAGACAGGGAGTGATAACGGGAGAAAGCCACTGCGCCAAAAATGGTACATGGGAATGAAAACAAGCTTACACACACATTGTGAAGTAATTAAAATGGATAGATAAGGAAGAGAGTGAATGAGAAGAGAGAGAGAGCTGTCAATTTACTGAGTCCAATGCCTGATGCAACTAACCAGCTTTCTCGTACTGATACACACACACACACACACACAAATAGTTAGGTATGGTAAGGGGGGGGGGGGGGGGGGGGGGTGTGACTCATATCACTTTCATTAAAATCTCCCCCACCCCTCCCTTTGGTACATTAAAAACAAAAAGTTGGATTAAGGCCTACTGCAATTAAAGGCAGCTCGTTTATTGGGGGCTCCAATCAATGGAGAGAGCGAGAAGCAGGCTAAACGAGACGAGATAAGATGCGTTTAATGTTCCAATTCCGCACAGCCTCTGTGTGGGACGATTACTAACATCTGAGAGCGTCCTGTGTGCGTGTGCAAAAAAAAATTTTTTTTTACCTGTAGGAGTGTTTATTGGAGGAATCATCTACACCACAAAGATTCCTAAAACAGCCAGGGACTTTAAGGTATGGTTTCTAGGTGATTTTGTTTTGGAACCTTCAGAAAACTAACTAGATTTTTCACAAAATTGACTTTATCGACTTCAAACAGCTGTAGCTCATGCATTTTTTGTCTGATTCCAAGAAATCATACATATTTTTTTGTTATAACCTTAAAAATTAACTCATTTTCGAAAATGTGCTCATTGTGACTCATTTTCCCAGCACGGGTCACAACAGGCAAAACAGTATTGCTTTATAATATCAGCCATCATATTTGTAATCAGCTAAACATTCTATATTATTCTATATGCATCTCTAATTAACCTTAAACATGGTGTGTAAAAACAGTGATTTAACAAAGGAAAAACCTGCCTGGTGTGAAATAAATAGGAACAGAAGTAAGAGTTTGCCATGACTTTGACCTTGTCTGCAGTATCTATCTTAAACACACACAAATGTACCGCTGGCCTTCTGTCCTGCAGCGTCTCCTTGCTCTCACGACCTTCACGTCCGGCAGGGGAAACTTCTGCACGCTTCCGGCTGTAAGTTATTCAAGAATAAGCTTTGAATAATTGTCCCGCAATATGAGTCTCTCTGATTAATTGCCTGAGATAAGAGCAGCTTCTCTCTTGTTCTGTGGCTCCCGCGCTCACTGCAGGGCCCTGCCTAGTACCCTAATCACAACACACACCGTTTATCTGAGAGTGTGGAGATCCAGCTTTGCTTGGGTTAACATGCAAGAGTAGGTTTAACATAGACTTGAGCAAAATATAAAGGGAAGTACAATAATAGCATGTATCAAATTGTACATGAATCTGCTGTAGGCAAGGGCAGTATAGCCAAACACACAACATGATTAATTGTATATCTGGGCAGCCACAGATATCACCTACATATTATATATTTTAGCTTTGATATATAAAATTCAGTTTGATATATAAATGAATAATTCTACGAATTAATACATAAAAATATATAATTTATTTTCATTCATAAAATTATAAAAAACAAGATTAATATGTAAATTCTATATTATAATTTATTTTTATATTATAATTTATATTATATATTTTTGGATAATTCTGTGAATTTTAAACTTCACAAATGAAGGTACTTTATCTCATTTGATTTTTTTTTTTTTATTTGACCTGATATATGCAAACTTAAAGGGTTAGTTCACCCAAAAATGAAAATTATGTCATTTATTACTCACCCTCATGTCGTTCTACACCCGCAAGACCTTCATTCATCTTCGGAACACAAATAAAGATATTTTTGATAAAATCCGATGACTCCGATGTGAGGAGTGCATTGCCAGCAAGATCATTTCCTTTTTCAATGCCCAGAAAGCTACTAAAGACATATTTAAAACAGTTCATGTGACTACAATGGTTCAAACTTAATATTATAAAGCAAAGAGAATACTTTTTGTGCTTATGACGTACACTTATGACGTAACGAAGCCTTGTTTACTGAAATCACATGATTTTGGTGCTCTGAACCACAGATTCGAAACAAAAGACTCGTAAAGCTTCAAAGCTTCATGAAGCAATGTTTTGAAATTGCCCATCAATAGATATTGCTGAATAAAGTCGTTTTTTTTTTTTTTTTTTCTTTTTTTTGGTGCACAAAAAGTATTCTCGTCGCTTTATAATATTAAAGTTGAACCACTGTAGTCACATGAACTGTTTTAAATGTTTTTTTAACCTTTCTGGGCCTTGAAAAAGGAAATGATATTGCTGGCAATGCAGGCTTCACCGAGTCATCGGCTTTATCAAAAATATCTTTATTTGTGTTCCGAAGATGAACGAAGGTCTTACGGGTGTGGAACAACATGAGGGTGAGTTATTAATAGGGCTGGGTATCGAATTCGCTACTTTTTAGGTGCCGACCGAATTGCCTCGATACTATCGAGTACCGAAAAGTGTCTTGTCATTCGGTACCAAATTTCGATACCTTCGAACAGAGCTGGGGAGAGGAGGTGGAGAAATGCTGTCGCTGTCACGTTGAGCAATGTAATAACGTTGCACTGCATTGTTATTTATATCTAAATATATAAAACTATGCCGTGCGAGAGAATCAACGGTTTCACTTTCAGTTTATCTCCGAAAAGGACAGGTGAGAGTACCGGCTGTTTATGCGAGTAGCCGGTTCACTACAGTCACTCCAGGTAAGTTCCGCACTACCTACACAAACAGTGATTTGCTGAGTGATTAAAAAAAAAAAGAAAAAAGGAACTGCTGTGCGGTATTTTCCACATATGACACGTTCTGGACAAGCGCCCTTGTTGTTTGTGCACAGAAACCGATAAGTACGTTTTAGCAAATCAGCAGTATTCAGAACAAGTGACAAGGCTTCTAATCTAGACACTTCAAAAAGACGCGCTAGCTGAGGGAAGTTGAAACCTTTTTGTCCTTTTGCGTTTGTGTGTGTGTGTGTGTGTGTGTGCGCGCGCACACGTGTATAGGCCTATGTGTGTGCGCGCGCGCACACGTGTATAGGCCTATGTGTGTGCGCTGATCATAGGGTGCTGATCTGTTAGTGTGTGTGCGCGTTTGTGTGCACGTGTGTATCTGAGTGCGTTTTAAATGCAATTACTTGGTTTTATTTAACTCTGAAACCAGAAATTGTATCTGCTTTTGCCAAAAAGCAACTGTTGGAGTTACCTGCTTTTGCTAAGAAACAAACTTTTAATATATATGTTTTGTGAGAATGAATAAAAAAGATGTATCTGTTTTTGCAAATGATTTTTCATATTTTATATATATATATATATATATATATATATATATATATATATATATATATATATATATATATATATATATATATATATATATATATATATATATATATATACACACACATATATATTTTTTTTTTTACAATTTTTTTTTAACAAGAACAGAGTGATTTAAAGATCTGCAGTGAGCCTCATATACTGACTTGAAGTATTTTTACTGATTTATTGTGTTGGTTACATTATGTTCATTTGTTCTTTTTTTCCCCCCTTTGTTCAGTGGCTCAGGAGATTAGTCTTTGAGTCTGTAAAAAAATGTCAACAAACTTAAAATATAAAACCAAAGATTTTTAAGGAAATGTAATCTTGTTAAAACAGATTTTATAAAATTGGTATCGAAAAAGGTATCGTTCAGGAATCGGTATTGAAGTCAAGGTATCGGTATTGGTATCGATATCGAAAATTTTTGAACGATACCTAGCCCTAGTAATTAATAGCTGAATTTTCATTTTTGGGTGAAATAACCCTTTAAAGATATGATTATTCATGACAAATGAATATATCAAAGAACAATTTTCAGCTATATAACACTTCAGCTAACAAAAGACTCAAAAAAGTAAAAACAGCTGATATGCACACGTGACCTCATATCAGTTTAATTCTACAATAATCGGAAGTTGTGTCATTGTTTTGCGACTGCGACCCTCTTTTTTGTGTAAATGTAGCCACAAGCTATATATAAGCTATGATATAAATAATATTGCAAAACTTCTGCCAGAATACCTTTCCATCGTTGGCATATATTGTCATTCTATCTAGCTATAACCCACTGTGTTGTAACTACAAATAAAAGTTTAAATTCAGAGTGAAAACTAACTTTAAAGTCATAAAACAGGAAATGGACACATACATATACAATGATAAAGACAGTGAAAATGTATTTACACATCAAAATTCTTCCTTGATGCTGGTTTGCCTAATAACAAAACAGTTTTTCCATCCAGAAAAAAACCCCCATACAAACCAGGCGTGCAGAAAGAGACAGAAACACAAAAGTTTACTGATAAACACACAGGGTCTTTGTGGTAGCAAAATGTAACTATTTTCAATGTGAAACCCACATTCTTTTCATGGACACGCAAGCGTGTTGAGGTAAAACGGTAAAGCGAAAAGAGTAAGACAGTGGTGAACACTTAACACTCGGCTAATAGCAAATCTTCTTTCTCCAGTAATTTAGTACCATGCCTACAGGGCTCAGAGCCTTTGAAGTAGCAGGAAATGTCAAATCAATTATTGCTTTCGTATAAGAAAAGAACGTTTTATTGGGCTTTCATGCCAATAGTGTACATTGCGTGATTTGAGTTTGGGGGGGGGGTTCATTTGGAATTAATTTACACACTTCGACAGGAGTCCATCAACGCTTGATTAAAGTGAAGTGGTTGATTTGTACATTTCTTTTCTCTGTCTGCACCCGTCTCCATGCCACATTGATATAACAGTCTTATTTGACGAAATAACTCTTCCGATCAACAGTAAATACACAGTAATGATATTCTGCACCTGCATGGACAAAAGGTAGCGCTATAGGGTATTGAACACTTTGTCCTTCAAACACTTTTTCTTTGGCAATAAAGACTGCAGCACTAGGGTAGTTTTGCGCCCATTTAGATAAGTTTGAATAAACTAATTTGCATAAATTAAATTAAACAGTTTTATTGATTCAATACTTGAAAACACAAATTCAGTGATTTGTTGTTACTATAAAGCCTTTGCCACCATCTAACCAATGCAATTAAACTTAATATTAAAAAAATACTCACCCTTATTTTGTTCCAAACCTATAACTTATAAGATTTGAATGACAGGAAGGTGAGTAAATGACAATTTAAATTTTGGGTAAATTATCCCTTTAAACCACTAGTAATTTAATAACACTTAAATCTCAATATTAATTTTATTATTAATTTATTTACACAAAAAAGTGTAGAATTTTAATAGTCATTTATAGGTTATCAGCTATAAACATGGAAATAATTATCAGCATAACGTATTGGCCAGAATTTTAATATCGGTGCATCCCAAGTAAATGTTATTTATTGCTATGTACAAAAAAAACAAAAAACATATTATATAATTTCCTATATATAATATAATATAATATAATATATATATATATATACACACACACACATACATACACACACACACACACATCAAATATGTATGTATGTATGTATGTATATCTTTACTGAATTATATTATATATCTTTTTATACTGAAAAACAATGTAGAAAAGATGCCTTGAATATTTTTATTCTACACTGTTAAGTGATTTTTCAAAGTTGTAAAATAAAAAAAATAAAAAAAGACATGTTGAATTACATTTCAAGAAATACTATTTCAGTTTTTCTACTTTAAAGTTTCATGTTTAATTCAAAGTGTTACTTGCTGTAATTATTTGTGAAATTTACTATACATTTTTGAGTAAAAATTGTTTTAAAGTGAATCCTTTTTTCCAGTGTAGATTTTAATTCTTGCTTTAAACATTAGACAGCAAGAATACAAGTTTGGATCAAATAATGAACCTCGACAAATCATATGAGAGAGAATGAATATTAGTTGACACGCATTTTCCCCAAACACAAGAGTGCTATTATGGAATATCGGACTACTGGGAAATCAAACAACAGCCACCTCTTGCTTTATTGTGGCATAAGGTCTTTTGTCCGTCGTTATGACTCGCTGTCTTTCACTGAAAGTCTTTCTTTCATTCTTTCTTTCAGGAGAGCGCTGGAGACAGACAGACTGGTGCGCCCACATGTTCCCACTGCCATACATGGAACTTCAGTTGAGTAACGCTCCCCTTCCCTCCCTCAGCCGATACACAGATCAGGGCCCCTGATCGCCTTTGCGATTAGAAAACCGCAGAATTTTGCCGTTCCCCAAAACAAAGTGTTTTTAAGGCTTCTGTTTTCTCTAGCCCTGGCGCCACCAGGAGTACAGTAAACAATAAACACTGACGGATGAAGCCTGTTGCGCACACAACACACGGAAGCGAGCACGTACACACACACACACACACGCGCATAGGTGTTCAGGTTTAATGTGTGAGGGGTGACTAATTTGAGTTGTATTGAGAGGCAGAGCATGGAGGTATTGTGTCAGTACCTGTTACACTTCCCATAACCCTGTCATCACCCATATAGTCATTGAAAACACGGGACAGTGGCTGTACGACGCCGGGTCACCTGCCTTGAACTCATCATGTGTCACTGCAAAACAAACGGCGTCCTTGCCGGATGCCATTATTCTATTAAGTGCAATTGTAAACGCGTAGCACTGTTCGGCTAACGACAACAAAAAGAGCTTGATATTTTGGCCTTGTTAAATAAACAGGTCTTAGAGTTGCCGTTATCGATACATCAGAACAAGTTCGCTGGCAAGCAAACAGCGCAGAGGGGAAGAAAAAACAGTCCAGTTGAACACTTAGTGGTGGACTTATGGCAAATTGACTTTTACTTCAAAGTGCTCGACAATTATGTCTTTCAGCAATTAGAGCGCTTGAAAAAACGGAACCCACTTGAGCCTTGCCAGTGAACCGGTGGAGGAATGCCCCCGAGCCAGCTCGCAGAGGGGTGGGGGGTGCTTTGGGTATTGTCCTGGGAGTCTGAGCAACTCAGACGCCTTGGCAAGAAAGCACATCTGAAACCAGCACTGCACACACACACTCATGCAAAGCATGTCAGAGAAGGGTCAAAAGCAGGGTTAAAAAGTACTTTCTACACACAAACTTGTGTGACACACACAATAAATGTTCCAACAGCTTTATACACAAGAAAACTATTAGGCGGTCAAACCGGGGCTATGAATTTACCTAAAAATTGCATCTTAGTGCATTTGAATTGTTTCCAGGTTTAATACTGTTAGAAACGGGAGTCGGGTCTCTGTTCATCAGCTATGCTGAAGTCAGGAAGCTTTGCTCCTGTGTTCGGTTTTAATGCTAATAACACGCTGCTATCTGAAGCAATTAGACTGCGTCCGATTCCTATCGGGTCTGTGTGTTCCCAGCGCATCTAAAGAAAATGTTTGCGTTTGAAAAAGTCCATCACATAAACAGATAAGGAGTGTTGCAGTGCAGCGTCTAGCTGAGTTGACTTTGTTCCCTTGCAGATCAGTAACGGCGACCTGCTGCTGGTTCTGATGAACTCTCGCTACCGCAGAACTGATATTTGCATATACATACATTAACGCAGTGAACTTGCCACTGCAATGGAGATATTCCCATAATGCATGTTAAGGTTTGCATTCACTATAATGTACAAGATGTAATCATGTAAAATGTACATATTTTGAAATTCAAATCAACAGCTCAAATCAACATCAAGTAAAAAAAAATCTTGAATATAGTTTTTTTCTAAAAAAAAGAAAAAAAAAAAAAGAAAAATTAAATCACTGCTTTCAGTAGCATTTTTTAAATGAACATTATTGATTTTTCTTTACTACTACATATACTGAGTGCATCCTCAATTTAATCAATATATAAATGATAAATGTAGATATTAATGTGTAAATTGTAAATAAAGTGCATACTGTATAAACATTAAAAAAACAAAAACAATCCAATTAGCACAAAATTATTTTTATACTCCTTACAATAGAGTTACGTCACCATACTTTTATTTAAATTTAAACACATTCAAATGTAAAGTACATATGCAAACTTTACACGTTTCCTCTTAAACAACTGAAATTCTTTTGAGAATGACAACGGGCTAATCTGTCGGATATCAAAAATGTTCTACGAGGGTTATCTTATTTCGTCTGAGTGTAATGTGGGAAGAATCCAGATACACTACATTTCCAACATAGAGAGACGGAGCCATCATGCAAAGCTCATTTAGACGGCACAGTCAACCAAAAGCACAAAGAGTTCTTGCACGAGGTAGTAAGAGAGTTACGGTGTTGTTTCAAATCTTTACTATCATTTAAATCATGCCCCACTTACAGATGTTTGGTTTGACAGGAAATAAGCCATGCAATCTTAGATAAGGTCATCAAAAACATAACCAACTATAATAATAATAATAATAATAATAAAGATTGTTTACTTTTAATAATTTCTTAAGTTCTAACTGCTCAAAATGAATGCTAATTTTGTGAAAATCTATTTAATTTTTTTTTATTCTACCTAGCAATATTTCAGAGGCTAAAAAAAAAATTACCAATTAAATAAATGTACATTTCTTAAAAGTTATTGTTTTAATTTGTCTAAGTTTGCACCAGTCTGCTATTTTAAAAAAAAAATGTGTATGATCAATAAAGAATGTATAGACATGTTTTTGACTATTACATATATTATATAATTCTGTGAATGACATCTGACAAACTTTTCAGGTTTGCACATCCAGATGTCAATACAATCTTTGCACTGTATGTATTATGTAAATGGGTCAATGACGTGACGGGTAATTTTTTTTGTCCAAAGGCCTTAATAATAATAAAAAACAAAGATATGACATCCAAAGCATGTAAGGTAGTACAACTAGATCTCCTTTATTGACTCTCAAAGGTTTTAATTATATTTTGCTACATATAAAGGTATTTTAAAGATTTTGAAGTGTCAAAATGTCATTCGGTTTAACCATCCAAAGGCCAATACAGCCATTTCATTTGTGATTAAAATATCTAAAAATATAATAAAATGTATATATTTTTTATTCTGGCATGTTTTTATAACATCATATATTAACATAGTGCAAAATAGTATTAAAATAATGTTATGACAAAGAACGTCCAGAAAAATTAATTTCATTGATGTCATTCGGAGTAACCAGTAATCAAGTCATGCGGTCAGTATCATGTGACAGGATGTGGCATTCAGACATCTGCAAAGGACCACATGGTTGTGAAACAAAGTAACTAACTCTCTTTTGACCATTTGAAAAATTAATATTTTCACTTTCTCATATGCATGTCCTGAAACATCAGGTCATTCGGTACAACC
>CM074454.1:17587832-17607832 GCA_037101425.1 Elopichthys bambusa
AAAAACACCCCATCCCCGTGATTAAAACTGTCGCCAGAGCTGACCAATCAGCTGCTGAGCTCAGCACTACCACAGGAAACTCCCGAGGAAAAAAGATGGGAAACTCGAGGAAGGACGGCGTACTGGTGAGGGTTTAGGGTGTGCTTGTGTGTATGTTGAGATAAGAAAGGAGCATAGGGAAAAAGTCTGAAAATGTAGTTTTGTTTTGATTCAATTATGTTTTTTTTTTTGTGAGTATATAAAGTGCATATATACAAAAAAAGAAAAGTGCATTTAAAATATGACAATGAATAAGTGTGTATCTTTAAGTGTGCACCTAAAAATCATATCTTTCTACATATCTAACAAATTTGGGGATTCAATGAGTATAAATTAATAACTAAATAGATAGTTATATATGACAGAAAGACAGACAAATGAGAGAGAAAGACACAACACAGATAGATTAGATATTAAATTATATTAGTTTAACGTCATATGTGTGTAATATTTTTAAACCCACCTGTTGGGGGATATCCCAAAAAACTGAAAAATTATTCAAATTTTATTTTTATTTTTTTTAATGCAAAAATACAAAGTTTTCTTTGATTGGTAGAGTTTCAGTAGAAGTATAGATATATAACCGTTTAGATATATAGTTTAAGTAAAACGTGTGTGTGTGTTTTGGCTGGGATGGGATGGGTTGAGGGGAAGTTGGATGAATACTTTTAACTAATGTTACACCTAAATAGAGTAACGGACTCAAGTTAACTGACACATACACATAGATCTCCATAAACACACACAGATTATTTGATTACAACTCGACACTTTCTACATGTCATTCAGGACATAGTACAATATACAGAGAGAAATTCATGAACAATCCTCTGTGTGTGTGTGTGTGTGTGTGTGTGTGTGTGTGTGTGTGTGTGTAGGGATTTGCACTCCTCAACCCGCTCAGGAAATCCCTTAAATTATGTTATTAGATAAACGCTGAAACACAGGTCCAACATGGGGTCAGACTGTGTCTGGGAACTTTTGTGTCCGTGTTTGTGTCTATGCAAAGTGTTTTCCACGGAGAGAAACATCACAGTTATGTCATCTAGTTGAGCGCTGATCAATATAACAACAGTGAACAATTCAATGAAAATCATCTTATAACACTGAGATTAAATATTTGCCAAAGACAGTGATCATTCGATGCATTTCACCACTCATAACATGGATCCATGTGCGTTTCTGCAGGTGGTGTATTTGTGTGTATGTCAGTGGTAAAACAGAATTAGGGGCTTGGTTATGTGGAGCCAACAGAAGATAAGAAGCCTAAGATGATGAAATATAAAGCAACACATGGCCTAGACGACCTCACTCTGATCAGTGATAACACACACACACACAACACACACACACACACACACACACACTCTCTCTCTCTCTCTCTCTCTCAAGTGCTTGTGTGATTCATGATAACAGCAGCACAACACGCACAGGGCCAAACACTTTATCAACAACAGAATTACAGCGTGATATAACATCTGATACAGAACTATACTCCTGATACTGCAGAGTGTAACAGAGAAAACACCAGCTAGAGAAAGAAAGAAAGAAAGAAAGAAAGAAAGAAAGAAAGAAAGAAAGAAAGAAAGAAAGAAAAGAAAGAAAGAAAGAAAAAGAAAGAAAGAAAGAAAGAAAGAAAGAAAGAAAAGAAAGAAAGAAAGAAAGAAAGAAAGAAAGAAAGAAAGAAAGAAAGAAAGAAAGAAAGAAAGAAAGAAAGAAAGAAAGAAAGAAAGAAGAAAGAAAGAAAGAAAGAAAGAAAGAAAGAAAAGAAAGAAAGAAAAGCAAACAACAGAGAGCAAACGAAAAAATGAGCAAGCAAACAAAGCAAGCAGACAAAAATGAAACAATATAAAAGGGAAAGAAAAAGCATGTGGGGGCAAAAAACAATAATAAACGTGATCAAACATGAGTTAAACAAACAACTGAACGAACACGTAAGAATTGGGTCAAATTCAGATTGGGTAACAAATTTTTTTTTTTTTTAAATCTAATAATGAGCAAAAAAATTAAAAAAAAAAAATTAAATCACATTTGCACTTGAAGTAAAGCAAACAAAAAACAAGGGCAAGCAGAATAAAAGGAAAGATAAAAGCATGTGGGGGCAAAAATAGTAAACAATGATCAAACAAATGAGTGAAGAAAAAACAAATGAAAGCAAACAGGTACAAACAAAAGAATAAACAAAACAAACAAAAAAATGCAGTTTGAAATGAAATACTGTGCTGTCTATACTTTTTTTTTTTTAAGCAGTATGCATTTTTTCACAATACATTTTTATTAGTTAAAAGTAGTATTCTGTCATGACCTCATCATGAATATTATCAAATGGCATCCAGTTATCATCTACAACAACAATTAGGCCAATTTTTTATTTAAATGGGGCAAAAACGTCTTAATTTTTGTCAGTTCAATCCAAAAATGCGGGGGATCATTTTAAAAATGTTATCATGGCTTCAATATGAACTCCATGACAGTGGACCAAAGGAAGGTCAAGCACATTGCATTATGGGATAAGCAAGTATGCAATTTTTGTCTCCATGAAACTACATGATCTAAAATGTACAGAGAACAATAATAACAATAATGGCATAATACTTGCCTATTATGCATACTACAATTTATAGATGTAATCGTACGTTAGTATGCAAGAGTCCCTGAGTATGTCATGCCATATAAAATATGGCCACTAAATCCCTAAACACAATGGTTGACGCTAACACTAACACTAACTCTACGAAGAGAAAAGCCCCACTGCAATCTTCTATGCAGAATTTATCTGAACCGCTTGACTAGGATTCACTGTGGCTACGTCTTAGGGTATGTTTCAGTGCAAGTAGATGTGAACACGTTTATCGGATTCTCTCGCATTTCAACTGCAGTCGATCACGTTGTGTCTGGAATGTGATGAGCTACGGGCCGCAGAGAAACCCAGTCAGCGATAACTGATAATGCCACGTGGGCATATTGCTGTCTGTTAGCCACATCTCCCTACATTTGTTACAAGCCAAGTAAGTAACAGAGCTATATAACAATGCGAGATACAGAGTACATGGATTAGGTTTCGCCGAATTCTGTGATGAATGAGGTTTGACTATTTATATCTCGTAGCGGTCGATGCAAGTGTGAGGGATCAGATCCACTTAGAATGCGTTTAGGCCATAAAAATAAAACGGTATGGAATCGTTTACCGCTGAGGTTATTTTACTTGAGTTGCTGCTGTTTTTTTTCTCAGTTCTTCATTTTGAAGGACTCGTCCATCATGAGTTCAATCCAGAAGTCATTCAATTAATCCTGGACTCTCCTCTTTCTGCCCCGTCTCTCATCCCGTCGCTCTATCTCTCTTCCTCGCCCGACTCTCCTTCCTTCTATCAGTGCATTAATCTAAGCTGTGTTTCCTTGCCTCTGCTGGTGCCATGAGGGCAAACGCTCCAGATGGGAAAAACCCTGTTTGTATTCTGCAAGGCGGGCGTTCGTCAGCCCCTCCATCTTTTCTCTCCTCTCCATCTTCCTTTCCAATCTTTTGCTCTCCATCCTCGGCCGTCTACACTGTACGCTCTCCATCTGTCTGTCAGGTTCTTCCATTTTAAATCATTGCTTTCTTTACAAATGCAATTTACATTGGCTTTGATTAAAAAAAAACAAAAACATTCCACAAATATTTCCAAAGTTCAGGAATATTTCATGTGAAGTCATTTGGAGTAACCAATATAAAAGGATAATTTTGGATCAAATCATTCAGACACCTGCAAAGGACCACATGGTCGTGAAGCTCTTTTAACTATTTGAAAAATTTATGTTTTCACTTGCTCATACGCATGTCCCAAAACATTAGGTCATTCAGTACAACCGCTATAAAACATGGAAAATGTTTTAATATTTTAAAAACTAGTACTAAATATAAAATGTTTAATTGTCTTTTTGCTTGCTAGCTAGCAAGCTAACTAGCTAGATATCAACCTGTTAGCATTGTTTGAAAATATCGTAATTCGGTACAACCAAAAGTGTCATTCGGTAAAACCAAAATTTTGGTTAAACCGAATGACTTTTTTGGTGACAAATTTTGTCCATCTTGTAAAAAAAAAAACCCAAAAGCAGTGTTAATTATTTATAAAAAAAACACAATCTCATTGTTAACACTTAATAAAACATAAATTAATTATATCTCCATTATGTTTTTTGTTTTTTTTTTACATTATTTTTTACATTTTAAAAAACCTTATTCGTCAATGACCCAAGCAAAATTTAACCTGTTCACATGGACTTCAATAAGAAATAATATTTCTACATTTTTTTAATGGTCTATTTAAATCTGCCATATAAATTAAGATTTAAATCAGCATTTATCCTTATCAGCTTTGATATGAAACATTCAGAACATCAGGAAAACAAAGAAAAAATATCCTACTAATCATTAATTAAAATGTAATAACTTAATTATATTCTTCTTACGTAATGCAGCCTTTCTAAATATATTGTTAAGAGTTATTTAAGTATACTTATTTAATAGTATTACATAATGATTAGAATAAAGCAGAAATACGGCACATTAAAAGTGAAATGGTTTGCCGTTTCATACTGAATTAAATGAAGGTTTTACAGGATCAATTCAAGATCGAGTGTCACAAACCTTATATTTAGTAGGCTAAATGACCGGGGTCATACTACCTGCACAACGAAAAAAATAGTCAAGCACAAAACATACATTCACAAAAACAAAAGCGTAGCCTTTGATATAATGCATAAATGCAGAATTTCACTATATATGCAGATAACACATGAAGGTACAGGCAAATCCGTAACTGCGGCGCTACAAAACCGATAGCCGTTATCTAGCTACTGTTCTTTCTGTCGGTGGACAAGTGCTTCCTGCTCCACTCCACAGCCCTGACACACCTCACCAGAAACTACCTCATTCTGCCTTCTGACAGATCATTTATATCACATAAACCTTAGCCAGTAATTATCTTTTGCTACAGTCTGCCAATATTCTGAATGACAGTCCTATATTGGCACAGTGAAAGTCAATACTTTGTTGAGTGCAAATTCAAAATGGACCTAATTCGAGGTCAGGGTCGACCTCCTGCTAAACATTCATCTCTAGATGTTTCTACCTGAGGCGCTTAACATTTGAAAGTTTATGACTGCCTTATGAAGCTACGAAATCAAAACGGGTAGCTATTTAACAAAAGAAAAGGCTCTAGATGTTAAATAAAGAGTAATTTTATGTGCAGGACTCGACAATAATTATAGAGTCAAGGTGAGAGAGTTTCAGACCTGTTGAAAGAACTGTCACTTGCCCCGTCAGCCCAGTTCTACGTAATTATTACGCTATATGTATATGCGTCATATACAATATGTGGTATTAAGTCATGTAAACTTAAACTTGTTCACTAGATGACATAGAAAGTGACAAAAGAAAAAAAAAAAGTGATAGTCTTGAAAGCATCAGTTAGAAATTGCTGAAAATCACTGTATGCCACAGCTGGATGCTTATGACATTATAGTGGTATAATCTGGTATTACTGCAAATTAAAAAACACTAATTAGTTTTTGTCAAGAAAAAAATAGGTATAATACTTTATACTTTTACATTAAGTTTATTAAAAAAAAAAAAAAAAAAAAAAATCAACATGAATAAATAATACAAAATACAAATTGTTTTTCTAAAAGATATCTTCTGACATCAATGTTGCTAAAAATCAATTTTATTTATTTATTTATTTTTTATTTTTTGTGTGTGGTCAGTCAAAATATTTCCGACTAGGCCAGCAAAAAAAAATTCTTAATGACGTGTCCTGCATATGGGCTATTTTGAAGGGTATATCAAGCAAAAATAACCCCTATGCGAAGTGAGCACGTCCAGAGAGAGAGATGAAAACACATATACATCAGGAGACCCAAAATAACAGGCAGGTGTGTCGTCTTTAGATGCTCATGGCATCATGGGGAAAAATGTCCATCAGCAGTTTTTGTAGGTCACTCATCACACAACACAATCTTTAGGGCTAGTGGCGAAGGACACTTATTGTACTGTCAACCGTAAGACATATAGAGAGGAAGAGTAATTCGCAATGATTGGTTCACTTGGTATAGTTTTTAATGTTAAGACGACTGTGTTAGAAAACTAACACAGGAGTTAGTGTTGTCACGGTACCAAAGTGCCAGTAGTTGGTACCAATACCATTAAAATTTTATAGTTCTCGGTACCACAGGAAAATCTGTTAGAACTATTTTATTTAACTAGCCTATTTTAAAAACATTAAATATGATGGTAATCATACATATAAATATTTGGAGCGTGTGTGTGAATGTGTGTGTGTGTATATATATATATATACCTCAATGAAATAAATTTTGAAATATAAAAAAAATAAACAAACAAATGCTCAAACATCCATTTTGTAATAGACGTGCATGTTTATTTGAGCTATTCCATCAGTGAAACAACACAGCCCGTAAAACTATGAAATAAATATCAGTATATATATAAATAATGGTAAACTGAATAATAAGAAAGTTAAATGTTATTTTTTTTTAAAAAAACATTCGTTTTTTATTTCCACACAAAGATGCGTCATATAGCCTAACACTCTGCACTTTGAGAGGGATGTGGGACACGAGCAGGAAAGAGAGCATCTCTTTTATAATATCTTCATGTTATCTCCTGATGTTACAAGCTACTGACACTTGTTGTAAAAGGTCTGAAGAGCGAGTTTTATCCTCCGCAGGGCCAAGACATTCAGGCTACGTTTGATTTAGCGCTGCCAGAGAAAGCAAAACTAAAAAAAACTTTAAAAAAAAAAACAAAACAAAAAAAAAAAACGCTGTGACACCGTGTAAAATGCGCTATACAAATAAACTTGATGCACCTCATAAAGTCTAACAACAAGCACAAACACTGTGTTAAATAGAAATTGACGTGCAAGCAAAAAGGTTTCTGTCCTACAGTGTTTTTTCTACTTTACCACAGTAAAGAATGCAAATATAATAGGCCTAATTAAAAGTAAACGAAAGGAAGAAACGTTTATAATCCCCTGCGCGAGTGAAGATTTGGGAAAAGAAACGGAGATGGCATGTTCAGTGGAATAACTAATGGAATATCGTTAAATTCTCTGCGAAATCGGGTGACCAGATCGTGATTCGCAAAACAGAATACAAAGCTGAAATAGCTTAAATGTATGGACTCACGTACCTCTCTTATTCGGCATGAATCCAAATGTTCCCATGGCTGCGATGTCACATTTAATTGCTAACCTATTATTTCTTTTGTAAACAAAGCTTTGTGCTTCACTTGTGTCTGGCACAGCCCTATTAGTGGGTACCGGATACTCAGTACTCCCGGTACTACAGAAATGCTGGTATCGTCACATTTTCAAAATTTCAGTACCGACTTAGTAGCGAAGTACCGGTACTTTTGACAACACTAACAGGAGTAGTTTAATCACTTTTAAATGGGGATAAGTCCTAGTAACGTGTGTGTGTGTGGGGTTCCCACACCTTTTAATCATACACATTTCTGACTTTTTTTAAATTTTATTTATTTGTGATTACTCAATAAGATTTTGACTTAAAATATATACATTTGTATAATTACATGAAATATTATATAAAAAACTGTATTGAAAAATTTCAATTACTTTTTTAATGTTATTTATTTCCATGAGTTTTCTAAACTTCCTTATATTCCCAGGTTTTCCCATGACTGTGGGAACCGTATCAAAAGCAAAAACCTCAAACAGATAAGATGGGTATGAGATTACCACAGTATAGGTCAAATGAATTTTAAGTGATAATACAAAACCTACACATATTTCATATAAATACAACACTTGCTCTTCATTCTAACTAATCTGCAAAGAATCATGCAACATAACTCATGTAACGAACTATATCACAATTCAAACTGCGCAAAAATGAGACTATATCAATAATGTAAATGTTCCTTCTGCTTCGGTAAAAGCACCTCTTGACTTGCAGCGTGTGCAGTGATTTTCCGCCCTCCTTCAGAATGCTGGTCTCATCCACCTCTTGTTTCCTATGGTGGCATTAAGTGCTTACCCAGACTCCCTCTCTGCTAGGACAATAAACACACACTAATTCCCTGGCACCGCTAAACGCTTCAGCAGCACTGTGTGTGTGTGTGTGTGTGTGTGTGTGTGTGTGTGTGTGTGTATGAGAGAGCCCAATTACTGAACACACACACACACACACACACAAGAACCCCTGTAACACACTTTTAGAGCGTAACACTTTTATTTGAGGGTGAACTAGATTGTTGACATCAGCACTATGAATAATGCTTTTAATAAATGTTTAAATATATTTTTAGACTGAAGGTTTATAATAATTCATATTGCCTAATTGGCCAATTTAGGATGTTTTAACTGGCTTTTTATGGATGAATCTCATAGACAAATCTATTTCATCAGCATTTATTCTCTTTCGGAAACCAGAATTCAAAATATAATTTTATTAAGAAACATTAATAGAGATGTAAATATTTGCTCTGAGAGTAAGTCAATTTCTTTTACCATTCTTTGAACTAATTCAGTTTGATTTTGTTCAAATTCATACTTTTTGTCAAAATTCATATTCAAACAATTTACACTGTACTGCAATACAGGCCAAAAACAAATTAAATACATGCGGGACGTAAATTGGAAATCAGAATTTGGTGGATTTTTACTGAAAATAGGTTAAGAACAGCTTTATTTTGGTTAATAATAATTCCTTACATTTATATAGTGCTTTTCTTGGCACTCAAAGTATACAATGAACATATACAATGCTGTACAGTAAACGTAACTGATTAATACATTCTTTAAACAACTTTTTACTGTCAAATCAATATTTACAATATATTACATTTGGAGCAGAAAGTAGCTGCCAGCCAAATAAAGGCGTATTTGCTCTGTCTGCACACACACACGCACACACACGCACGCGCACACACGCGCACACACGCGCACACGCGCGCACACGCGCGCACACGCGCGCACGCACGCACGCGCACGCACGCACGCACACACACACACACACACACACACACACACACACACGCACGCACGCACACACACGCACACACACGCACACACACACCAGGAACTGGCTATTTCAGTTCGGGTTAACAGTGACCCACCCTGACGCCCTGGGACTGGGGGCAGAGGTTCTGTTGAGCCCGTGAGCCTGTCACCCTCTCTGGGGAAGGATTTACATTCCTACCCCTCCCTTCCACCGGACGAACCAAGCCCAATACACACAGTCACACAACATCAGTTAAAAGAATTTCAACACACAAACAAAACTACTTTGGCCTAAACTCACCAAGTCCAACAGTAACAGAAGCTAATATGAATTTCTGAACAACTGTCAAAAAGTTCTCAGTTTCAGGAAACAAGAACATCACAGGAACCTTCGACTGAAATCAAACGGCTACCAGCAATGTGTCAAGATGGTCCAACAGCCGACTAGCCGAAGAAAGGTCAACTAGTTTGTTCTAGATTAATTAAATTTCTACTTGCTTTAATCTTTTTTAGTGGTGGTACTTTAAAGTGGATGAACGCATAACTTAGACATAGTTAACCCTCTCTGAGAAGTTCTGTCTCTACACAATTTTTTTTTTTTTTTTTTAATTCCTGCCGTTATAGCCATCAAAGCAAAATTCATTGCCTGTGCTGGACTTCAAATGATTTAGTGTAGATTTATGAAGTAAATAAATGTATATAAAAATGTATATACATTTAACGCATATTGCATCTGATCTGTGTCTACAGCCATCCAAGCACAAACAAATTATTCACCGTCAATAAATTATTCACCTTCAATAAATGTAAATAATTTAAACAAATTAAAGAATTATGGTTGCATTTCAAATAATCTGTTTTTGTGTAGATTTGCACTAATAAAAGGTTATTTGGCCTATACATACATTTAAAAATATACATTAAAGCTGATTTTAAAAGTATGCAGTTTTGCATATCCCTCACAACTAGGTTATTGTATTTACAACGAGAATGTAACATTTACAACAATGAGAATGAAATTACAAGGAGAATGTAACATTTAAATTGAGAATGAGAATGTATTTACAACAAGAATGAAACTGTATAAACAATGTAATTGTAAACTGATTTACAACGAGAATGTAACATTTATGATGAGAATGTGTTTACGATGTGAATGTAATATTTACAATGTGAATGTAACATTTAAATTGAGAATAAGAATGTATTTACAACGTGAATGTAACGCATTTACAACGAAAATGTTACATATTTACAATAAAAATGTAATATTTACAACAAAAATGTTACATATTTACAATAAAAATGTAACATTTACAACGTGAATGTGTCCATTTAAATGCTATGGAAAGCTAGCACGGCCACTGGTTAGAAACACTGTGTTAAAAAAATAAAGAACATCAGGTTGAGAAAGACCCAAATAAGCGTATATGAACTAAAACGCAGTAAGGCAGTTACTGTAAGGTATCACCCCACATAATTGGGCGTGCATGTGGGTGAGAATTTCGTAGGTGGCGATCAAGTGTACGAACAGCATTTTTCCTGCCAGAGTCACAGCTTGGAAAAGCCCGTCTTTCATATCATAATGCCAGAAAGAGACATGGTGGCCTGGCAAAGCTAATCATCACATGACACCTACGCTTACAGCGAGGACAACACACTAGGTCAATGCCCGCTGTAGACTGTGTATACACATATTGTACAGTACGTTTCTATATAAACACAGCAAAAAAAAAAAAAAAAAAAAAAAGATTCCAGAGAAAACACGTGGAATATGTTTGTGTGCTAGAGACAGATGGACAGCAAAGGAGAGAGACATGGACACAGAAAGACAGAAAGGAGGAAAGAGGTTGGCTGGTGCAAGAGTGCCATCTAAAGGAAGCAGAGGTACTGCAAGAGGTTTGATGAGGGAAGATGATCAACTTTAAAGTCACAAATTTTATGATAATCTCCCACTGAACAGAACCTACACGAAACATACAGAATGTCAACTGAGAAAAGACTAAATTCATCTAAACGTGACAAAAAAATATGTTTTTTGATTAAAACACGAAAAGAAAACTTATTTGTACTTCAAATAAAATTACGAAATTAACAAAATAATACATTTCTTGTAATTTATGCATAATTATTCTGCCGGCAAAATCAGCAATATGCAAAAAATAAAAAACAAAACATACATATCTATATATATATATATATATATATATATATATATATATATATATATATATCTATATCTATATATCTATATCTATATCTATATCTATCTATCTATCTATATATATATATATATAAATATAAAACCTATATTTTAAAAGCTATGGATTTGTCTGTCTAAGCTTTTAAGATGTCTACTACTAACCACCTACTAATTTGGCTGTTGTGTCTCTAGAAACTATTATTTTCTCAATACTTTCTCAGTCATTTTACTGATGTAGCATAAATCATGTAGTAATTATTTCATTTGAAATACACAATTCTAAGTGCATTGTATCATTTAGTACAGATTCATTATTGAATATCGCCAGAGTAAATAATTGCACCTCTAGTAAAGATACTTCATTTTATATATAATTTTATGAAATAATTACTACATGATTTATGCTACATCAGTAAAATGACTGAGAAAGTATTGAGAAAATAATAGTTTCTAGAGACACAACAGCCAAATTAGTAGGTGGTTAGTAGTAGACATCTTAAAAGCTTAGACAGACAAATCCATAGCTTTTAAAATCAGCTTTTATTTATAGCGAAAATATGTACAATACAATATTTATGTATGTATTTACTTTAAAATCTGCATAGGTTTCATTAGACCAATATAAGAGGTAGATCATATTACAGCTTTTCCTAAACCTATATTATACAGGTTTCAAAACCTGGACATTTATTGCTGGCAAAGCAGTGTTCAACAATAACGTTTAAATTTTGTTTGTTTGTTTGTTTAATTAAATTCTATAATGGAACTCCAAGTCAGATATAAAAAAGACAGATTTGTGCTGGAAAACAAAAACTACATGTCAATAAGCAAGTAAATAAATAAAAATTGTGATTTAATTAGAGTGTTAATTTTCTCATTTATTTTTGTGGATGCTTCTAAGATAGTTACAAGCCATTCTTACAATTTTTAACACTTTCTTATCTGTTGATCAGCTAGATAACTTTACCTTGGTGACACATTTAACTTCTAACAATAACATTCAATATTTCAAAGAAACGTTGAAACGTGAAATGTTTTAAATTTGGTTCATGGCTGTTTGTACATTAACTAACATAAACACCAAGGGGGCCATCAACTAACATGAAACGCTCTCATACTGACCCTGGGCAATCAGGACATTCCTATTGTTGAGACATGATCAGGTAAAGCTTTATAATACCAGCCATTATTTCTGTCTTCGACCATGAATACATAAAATTTGTAATTGCCAAAAGAAAAGAAAGAAAAATGAGGCTATATTTTTGCATAAAACAGACACAAAAAAAACAAATATCCTTATCCGCCTGTAAAGTTCTAACTTGGAGCCATGATCACATCATGCTGTGACATGAAACTTTACAGAGATAAAATAAGCTTGACTTTGCTCATACCTGTATTTGAAGACTTTACACTTGCACACGCGCTTCAGCTACGAAGAGGATCAAGTTTGGAACGAAGGACACAAAACCGCCACAGAGAGAGAATGAAAAGAGAGCGCCGGTAAGGACGGAAAGAATAGGACATGCTGGAAATGGAAGCGTGTGACAAAAGAATCAAACGATTCTTTGGGAGACATAAAAATGGAGTGGATTATGTGTTTTATGAAGATCTCACCGAGGCGGTCGCGAATACACTTTCAAGTCGCCTAATTATGAGAGAAACCTGAGAGAATGTGAGAGTTTGGACTGGGAATAAAAGACAAAGGAGGAAATTCGTGGCACACACACACGTTTTCTGTTAGCACACCTGGGCAGAGGAGGGCAGTGCACTCTCCAGGACTGATCCTGGGTCAGGTGACCTCTCCACCGAGCCCAATAGCTGGCTCCTGTCTGTCTACCGTTCACACACACTCTCGACAGGCTCGCGGTACCTGGCCCAGTGCAGCGGGGAGTCATCCCAGACCTGTCAGTCAGAAAGTAGCAACGAGCAAACACGGACCTCTCTGTCTCTCTCCCTCTCTCTGTCTCTCTCTCGCTCTCTCACACACACTCTCTCTCATCCACACAGTCGGCTGACGGGGGGAGGTAAACGGTTGTGACAGGGGGCAGTAGGGTTGGGTTGAGCCATCTATCATAAAGCCACGACAGAGTAACATAAGACCAGAGGCTTCCCTCTACACGCACACAGAGCTCACTCGACAGCACCTAACAAACACATCTAAAGGGATAGTTCGCACAAAAAAGAAAATTCTGTCATCGTTTGTTGATAAAACCCATATGAATTTCTTCTGTGAAGAATGAAAGGAGATATTTTGCAGAATGTCACTGCTCTTTTCTATACAATGAAAGTGAATGGGGACTTTTGAGCTCCAAAAATTACCTAAAGTAGGGCTGCAAGATTTGGGGGAAAATATTCTAGAATATTCAATCTAAAAATAGTGTTTTATTTACCAATATTATACATTATTTCTGAATGTAATAATAAAATGTGAAATACGCAGATGCAACTTTTCTGTTGTTTTGTTTTCACTCAAAAATGCAACTTTGACTTATTTTATATATATATATATATTTTTTTATTTTTTTGTCATAATTTTTTTTTCCTTCTGCAATTCAAAGTGCCATTTTTTTTAAAGCTTCAGGTTTGCTGTGCTTGTTTGTGGGGATGTACAATTTGGCCAATATATATCAATATAACCAAGGCTCTACAGCTGTGCGACCATTTCAGTCACATTTGCGACTGAAAATTACTGTGTGCGACTGCAAAAAAAGTATTTAGTAGCACCAGTGCGACTGACCCGATCAGGCCCAGTTCTATGGCGGTGCTAGAGGGTGAACCCTCAGCCAAAAAGCATATTAGCGAAACAGATTTGACCAACGATCCAGTGTGTATTTGTGTTTGCGTTGTGGAGAGCGTCAAATGTTTCTATTTACATGTTTTGCAGTGTTGAGCAATGTAGCCAATCACAGACATGTGATTTCTTGAATGCAGTTAAAGGTGTTTAAAGGGTTAGTTCAAAAATGAAAATTCTGTTATTAATTACTCACCCTCATGTCATTTCAAGACCTTTGTTCATCTTCGAAACACAATTAAGATATTTTTGATGAAATCCAAGAGGTATATGACTCGTTCATAGACAGCAATATAAATCAACATTTTCAAGGTCCCGAAAGGTACTAAAGACATTGTTAAAACAGTCGACAAGACTGCAGTGGTTCAACCTTAATTTTATTAAGTGACAATAATACTTTTTGTGCTCAAAAACTCAACAAAGTCGTTATTTTTGTTTCTGTTCAAAACGCAGGAGTTTTTGTCCAGTGCCGAGTTCTGCATGCTTGTGAAACCTCTCATTATAACCAACAAGGTGTAGACACAACATAAATAAAAGATTCATTGTGCAGTGTAGACAACTTCATTGACAACTTCATTTATTATAATGGAAGTCTATGAGATCGCAATGAACTGAGATGAGTGATAGCTTTGTGATTATCAAGGGAGGGCTCTTTACATGCTTTCTAGGCTATATATATAATCCATTTAGAATTTGAATAATAGAGAGTCACTCTCGAAATCGCAGTATCAACATGGTGGTGATAACCATACCATAACCAACCAAGCAATATAAATGCAGACTAATTAATTAATTAATAGAAACATATTAGAATTATTGTATCACAATATGTTTGAAATGCTGTTGCAATTATTTGTAAAAGGAATGACTTGTAAATGTTATAATCTCGTAAATCTTATTATTAGATTCAGAAATGGTTGGAAATTAACGGTGCTTGGGGCAAAAATACCACCAAAATGAATATAAATGCCACCAAAATTCGAGATGTGGGCACAAAAAGAGTTCTTGTTTTTAATATTCATAATATATGATAGTTAAGCAATATCACATGAGCAAGACTGCCGTTTTCCCCAAATATAAGCATGATAGCAAACATGTAAAACAGTTAATATTAAGTGACTTCCATTTTAGGCACAATATTGACTGATTTTGCTCTATTTCTTCAACGAAATTAGTTCCAAACAAAGTCACAGCTGAGCCACGGCACATCTCAGTGCAAAAGCGGTGTTTTCTTAATGAATGAATCTGCCTTTTTGAATGAATCGGTGAGCCAATGATTCAATGACCCATTCATAAAGACACTTGCTTCATTCCTGAATGAATCAGCTGTTTTGAATTAATGGATTGAATGAATGATTCAGTGTCAAAGACATGCCGCCACCTACTGGCAGTTTTAGTTTCAATTTAAAAGTATAATTTTAGTTAACCACTTAAAGGCTTAGTTCACCCAAAAATTCTGTCAGTTTCATTTGTTAAACAAAATGTGGCAAGTCTGAACATGTGGAATATGTGAACATGGAGATTTAAGAGATACATTGGAGCGAAAATGGCTTAAATCGCAATCTGTTCCTCAGACACAGTCATTTGTGTTCTTTTTGGTGCTTGACAGCTTTGGTCAACATTCACTTCAATTGTATGAAAAACAGCATGAATATTCTTCAAAACCTCTCCTACAGTGTTCAATGAAAGAAAGTTTTGAACAACATGAAGGTAAGTACCAACAGAATATTCATTTTTGGGTGAACTATTCATTTACAGCATATAACATAACTGCATTTAAAAAGCAGAGTTTTCAAAACACATGGAAATATTCAGAGGCTTCTCCTCTGGTCCTGCAAGAACAAGCTGTCCGTCAGATTTATTTGATAGCGTTATAATTTGCTCTTTGATTCGATCTGGATGAGCAAAGTGGCCCGTTTAGGTACAGTATTTTAAAGGGCCCGACGAACGAAAAGTAAAAGAGACAAATTGATCCAAAGGCACCAAACCTCTGTAAAAGAGCAAGAGGGATGGATGAGAGACAAAGAGAGAGAGAGGAGGAGAGAGAGGAGAATAAATCTGCACTCCTCCATCGATCCCAATCCTTTCTGCTCTCATCTTATCTTCGGGTCTGAGGGAGCCAGGCAAGTTTAAACGATTCTGACCTTGTCCGACATAAATAGTCAGAAAACTACAAAGAGCAGATAGCCCTCTCTCTCCATGAGCAAAGGGGGACGAGGAAGGGAAATACATTGAGATAAGAGGAGGGGAGAGAGATAATACAGGAGTTACTACATCAGCGAGAGTGTCACAGACAGACATAAACAGCACACCGAAGCCCCTTTTCTACCGATAGGGTACCGGTGCCCAATCTGGAACCGTTCCACATGTTTCCATGGCAGAAAGACCGTTCTGGATGTTAAAATTGTCTCCGCACTGGGCCCTTAAAGGGATAGTTCACCCAAAAATGAAAATTCTGTCATTTACTCACCCTCAAGCTGTTCTAAACCTGTGTATATTTATTTTTTCTGCTGAACACAAAGGAAGATATTTTGAAGAATGTATGTAACCAAGTAGATCTGGGGCACCACTGACTTCCATAGTGGAAAAAATAAGACTATGGAAGTGAACTTTCATTTTTGGGTGAACTATCCCTTTAAACCTGCTGCTCTCAAATGACTAACATCAGGGCCAAAGGGCAAGATTTCCCTGTCCAACTAAAATGAAATGATTTTATATAGAAATATCATGAGTGAATATTGATTTATATTTATAAAAAAATGACAATAAAATGAGTAAATCCAGAAATCAGGTCTGGCACATGAACAGCACCATATCGGTAGAAACAGGGTACAACTGACCTGAGAGAGACAGACCGTAAGAGTGTGAGACAGTAATGACTATTATACTTAAAAGACAAAATTCTTTTCATCAGGTCGGATTCTCCTGGCTACGGGAGCGTACCCTCACCAATCAGAGCGGGCCCTGGGCCTTATTCTCTCTAAAGAAGATGTGAATGTCGCGGCGGAAGAAAAGGAGAAAAGACGGAGGCCTTTAATATTCATCCTTTTCTCTTTTTAGAGTGTAACGGCTGCACCTGACATCTACGGAAACTGTGCAAATCTCTTCATGCATTGTCAGGCTCTCCTCTAATCATTTTACGCCCTTGTGAAGCTTTGAAAAGAGCCGATAACGAAGCGAGTCAAATACAGAGCTCGCTCAATTCATAAGTTAACAGAAGCACGGCACAAATGCTAGCAGAGACTGAGGTAATAATCAGCACCTCTGGACAAGGAGATTCGCAGTGTCTACAATTCGAGTGAGCAAGTGCGATGAGATGCAAACTCTGTCGTTGCACTGTGTCGACGGTATGATTGTGTTAATGACAGAAAGGGACTGAATGCAAGGCTTGCAAAAGTATAAAGCTCAAGTTATAATCAGCAAAGTTTTCTGTACTGCACATTTTGCATGCAGTGCGACAAAACCAGCAGCTCCTATATTAACCAACAAAACTGTCTATGATGCATGCATGCAAAGCGGAACAACTAGCAGACTTTAGCATGCAATCCAACTAAACTAACAAACAAAACAACAAAGCTGTCTATGCCGCATGCACTGCGTTTAAACTAAAAAAATATAATTGTGTATATACAGGTGCTGGTCATATAATTAGAATATCATCAAAAAGTTGATTTATTTCACTAAATCCATTCAAAAAGTGAAACTTGTATATTACATTCATTCATTACACACAGGCTGATATATTTCAAATGTTTATTTCTTTTAATTTTGATGATTATAACTGACAACTAAGGAAAATCCCAAATTCAGTATCTCAGAAAATTAGATTAATTAAGACCAATACAAAGAAAGGATTTTTAGAAATCTTGGCCAACTGAAAAGTATGAACATGAAAAGTATGAGCATGTACAGCACTCAATACTTAGAGGGGGCTCCTTTTGCCTGAATTACTGCAGCGTGGCATGGAGTCGATCAGTCTGTGGTGTTCATGTCTCAGGTGTTATAAGAGCCCAGTTTGCTCTGATAGTGGCCTTCAGCTCTTCTGCATTGTTGGGTCTGGCATATCGCATCTTCCTCTTCACAATACCCCATAGATTTTCTATGGGGTTAAGGTCAGGCGAGTTTGCTGGCCAATTAAGAACAGGGATACCATGGTCCATAAACCAGGTACTGGTAGCTTTGGCACTGTGTGCAGGTGCCAAGTCCTGTTGGAAAATGAAATCTGCATCTCCATAAAGTTGGTCAGCAGCAGGAAGCATGAAGTGCTCTAAAACTTCCTGGTATATGGCTGCGTTGACCTTGGACCTCAGAAAACACAGTGGACCAACACCAGCAGATGACATGGCACCCCAAACCATCACTGACTGAAAACTTTACACTGGACCTCAAGTAACGTGGATTGTGTGCCTCTCCTCTCTTCCTCCAGACTCTGGGACTCTGATTTCCAAAGGAAATGCAAAATTTACTTTCATCAGAGAACATAACTTTGGACCACTAAGCAGCAGACCAGTCATTTTTGTCTTTAGCCCAGGAGAGATGCTTCTGACGCTCTCAGAGTGGCTTGACACAAGGAATGCGACAGCTGAAACCCATGTCTTGCATACGTCTGTGCGTAGTGGTTCTTGAAGCACTGACTCCAGCTGCAGTCCACTCTTTGTGAATCTCCCCCACATTTTTGAATGGGTTTTGTTTCACAATCCTCTCCAGGGTGTGGTTATCCCTATTGCTTGTACACTTTTTTGTACCACATCTTTTCCTTCGCTTCGCCTCTCTATTAATGTGCTTGGACACAGAGCTCTGTGAACAGCCAGCCTATTTTGCAATGACTTTTTGTGTCAATGGTCATCTTTTGGACAACCGTCAAGTCAGCAGTCTTCCCCATGATTGTGTAGCCTACAGAACTAGACTGAGAGACCATTTAAAGGCCTTTGCAGGTGTTTTGAGTTAATTAGCTGATTAGAGTGTGGCACCAGGTGTCTTCAATATTGAACCTTTTCACAATATTCTAATTTTCTGAGATACTGAATTTGGGATTTTCCTTAGTTGTCAGTTATAATCATCAAAATTAAAAGAAATTTGAAAACATTTCAAATATATCAGTCTGTGTGTAATGAATGAATATAATATACAAGTTTCACTTTTTGAATGGAATTAGTGAAATAAATCAACTTTTTGATGATATTATAATTATGACCAGCACCTGTATATATAATGTATATATAATGTGTGTGTATATATATATATATATATATATATATATATATATATATATAAAATTTCACACACACACACACTTTAAAACCAAACAGTGAAACTGATTAAATGAAATGAGTTTCACTCAAATAATAATGAAAGTTCATTGTACTTAATTGAAAAAAAGTTGTGTGAACACAATTTGATTATAGTAAGCTGAACTTAATATGACTGAGTTTCAGCAGATTTCTAATTCCCAGCATGCTTTGCGTCAGACTATATAAGGAAATGTAATGTCTAATGTTCTGTTATGTTGGGATTTACAGGGGGTTGTTATGTTAGTTTTGTAGGGTTACCATTGTGGTGAAGGATAAGGATGGGCTGCAAAACTTTTAAGACCAAAAATACTGTATGTTGTTTGATTATATACATGCAAGTATATAAGAAGTCTCTTTTAGTTTTGTCAAAAGTACCGACCGCGATACCAAGTCGTTACTGAAATTTCAAAAATGTGACGCTTTGAGCGCTGTTGAGCGGATTCATAAACACCTCTGATTAGCCTTTGTGTTCACACACTCATCAGATAGGTCTATGATTGGCTACAATGATCAACGCTTCAAAAACATGTTGTAAACAGACATCAATGACGCTCTTCGCCGAGCACTTACACAGATACACACAGGAGCATTTGATAGTTATAATAGCATGTGTTATTTGCTATCTAACAATTAACGTTATGATAAATTGGGCG